>JAGFMF010011759.1:0-15340 GCA_019455555.1 Galemys pyrenaicus | reverse complement strand
GCGGGCGAGGCAGGAGAGGTCTGCTACGCCATGTGGGTCCCCTCCCTGGCCGGAGGCAGGGATCGAACTCGTGTTGCAGAGACTGTGGTTTGCTTCATAGTGCGTTGCTCAACCCACTGCGCCACCAGGGCGGGCCCTGACTTGCTTTTTTCATCCAACAGGATGTCTTGGCGATTTTTCCAAATGACTCACACAGTTCTCTAGTTCTTTTTTTTTTTTTTTTAAGATTTATTTATTTACGTATACAACAGCTGCGTACAGGCCAGAGTTGCGGGAGGTGAGAGGATTCACCAGATTCAGAGCGGGGAGCAGAACAGGCAGATCAATGGAACTACGCTGCTGAGGGAGCAGCGGGCGAGGCAGGAGAGGTCTGCTGCGCCCTGCGGGTCACCCCTCTGGCCGGAGGCAGGAATGGAACTCGTGCTGCAGCGGCTGCGGTTTGCTTCATAGCGCACTGCTTAACCCGCTGCGCCACCAGGGAGGCCCCTCTCTCTAGTTCCTCTTAATGGCCACACAGCGTTCTGTCATGTGGTGGGGCCAGCGTGGGGTCTAACCCATTTCCCACTAACGGATGTGTGAGCTGGCTCGAAGTTTTTCCTATTAAACGTCACTTCGTGTGTGCTTCACCCACTCCAGGTTCTTTGGGCCCCTGGTCCTGTCCGGAGCGTGGCGCGCCTCTTCCCGTCTGCCTGTCTTGTCTACGTTTGCAGTTCCCCAGGTGTGCCCTGTCCAGTTCAGGGGCGCGTGGGCCCAGCGTGCTGGCGCCGGAGTTGTATCTGATGCCGCGCGGTTGCGTGAGTGTGGAGGGCCTTCTCATCAGTGGGTGTCGCGGTCAGAGCCAGGTTCCTGCTCAGCAGCTGGGCGTGGGCTGGGATGGCGCAGAGTCCGGAAGCAGGAACCCCAGCTGGAGGCCCCTGGAGTGAGAGCCGCCGCTGCCCGAATCAGGGCACAGCGCTGTTGCAGGCGGCGAGAGGGATAAGGTTGAGAGGTGCGGTGGGCACTGCAGCCAGCAGGAGGGCGGGAGGAGCTAGGGTGCCACCAGGCCTGCAGCTAAGGTGTGGTGTTGCTGCCATGGGCGCCCGCAGGGTGGCAGCTGTGGCTGAACCCGGGAGGATGCCTGTAGCCCTGTGGGAGGGAGGGAGGAGCCAGGGCCCGGAGGGGAAGTGTGGCGCTGGTGGGGTGGCCACTCCCTGGAAGCAGGCTGGAGCCAGGGGAGGAGAAGGAAAGGCAGGGAGAGGTAGGACTGGGGCACAGGTTGCAGGTTAGTGGGCGGGGTACGGGGCAGCAGAGGCCAAGGCTCCAGAAAGGGGGTAGGGAATCAGCATAGTGGGGAAGGAGTCGAGCAGCTGTTGAGATTGTGGGGGAGGGGAAACCAGGCTTCTCCCATGGGCGCTGGGGCACGACCTGTGGCTCCTGCCTCTGCAGCGTGCGGGCTCTGACTTGGGGCTGCTTGTTACCTGCTGTGGGCTGGATAGGGTTTGAAGGGCACTGTCCCAAAGCAGCTTGGGGGTGCTGTGCCTTTTTTCCTCATTCCACGTGGTCCTGTCTCCTGCCCCCTGCCCTGTTTTGTTTTTGTCTCTTAATCGTGGTACAGCGTGCAGGGCGTGAGGTTGGCTGCCCACCGCCCAGGACGCCGCTCACCCTCGGCCAGAAGCCACGGCTGGGCCGCCGTGATCGCAGCCAGGGTCCCTCCTGTCAGCCTTGCTCTCTGGCCTGCCCCCAGCCTCATACCTGCTGACACGTGGCGCCATCACCCGCTTCAGGCTCTCTGTAGCAGCTGTGCCTTGGGGCTGGATGTTAGGTCTTTCGGGACCTGCTGCCTCCCTGCTTCACGCTTGTCCCGTTGTGAGGCAGCTTCTTCCCCAATATGAGTGGGGATCGGCCTGGGACCCCAGTCGTTGCCCACCTGCCTGCATTGCTCTCCGTACCTCATTCCTCTCCTGACCGGGCTGCTGGAACAGGAGGGCCACAGGGCCACGCTTGCCCACACCCTGTGGGCGAGCGAGGTGCTCTGCTTGCTGCCTGGCGCCTCAGTGGATGGCTGTGCCCAGTTGGCCTCTGGAACTTGTACTGACAGTGGCAGGAGCAGGAAGTGGGTGCCACTGTCCGGCCTGGCTTCTGCGCTGCCCTGGCTGTGAGGCAGCCTTTCCCACCTCTGTGGGGCACAGTTAACAGCTCGGGATGTCGCGAGAGGCAGGCTTTGGATGGGCCTGGGCTTGAACTCCTGATCTCTTACTGGCTAGCTGTGTGACCTCAGGCAAATCACTTACCGTCTCTGAATCTTTGCTCTCACAGTGCGGGGTGGGTGGGGACACCTCTTGTGTAACTGGTGTGAGGCTGGAGGTAACTCACGTCACAATGTCAGCGTGCCTGGCACATGGGGAGTGTAATAAATGCTGTTGCCCCCATCACCCCAAGTTGGGAGTAGCAACAGGGTTCTGTGGGAGTTTTTCCACTCGGGTGTGCCGGGCCTGGGTAGGGTGGGGCCTCACTGGAACAGTGCGGGCAGGACACATAATGTGGCGAGGGCAGAGGTGGCAAGGGCTGCCAGGGAGTTCTCAGTCCTGGCTGCCTGTCAGATCACCCGGTGTGAAGTGAAAGCAAAGATCGTGAGCAGCCCCTTGGCGCCCGGCTTCAGCAGCACGCGCCCTTTGCGTCCGCCTCTGGCCCTGGGTGCCTCCGAGACGTGTTCTTTGCTGAAACTTGAGCCTCTTACGTGCCTCTAACCTATAGGACTTCGGCTGCGGTTCCTTAGCAACACGGGGCCGCTGGTGGCCGCTCCTGCCCCTCTTCCCTTGCAGGCTGCTCAGTTGGTCCTTGCTTTGCGCGTTGCCGTCGCCCTGGCCAGGCACCTAGGTGGCTTCAGCACACTGTGGCTTGGCCTGGGCCTTTAGCTCCACCCAGCTGGCGTGCGTCTGGCACTCGGGGGGCCGCCTCCGTGTCCTGAGGGGCGAGGGCTGCTGCAGGGGGAGGCCCGGACCAAGAGCCTTTGCGACAAGTCCGTGGGTCTCTAGCCCCTGCCCCTGCCAAGTGCTCCCCATGGCTGCTCTGGGTGCTGGCCTTCTGGTGAGCGGCCCTAGGGGGACACCAGGGGACACCTGACATGCTTCTGTCCAAGTAGGCGATCGTGCGGCTCTTTCGCTTGGACCCGAGGGTTCTGGCGGTGACCTTGTTCGGGGCGGGGCATGAAGCAAGCAGACTTTCTTCTCGACTCCAGGGTCACAGATTGTGAAGTTTCAGGGGTTCCTTGCTCTGAGGCCTCGAGGCAGAGGGTGCGGGAGGAGCGAGCAGGCTTTGAGATGGGAGAGGACCCGTGGGCTCCCCTAGTGTGCCACCGGCCTGCCCTTGCCGCGGAGGAGTGCGGCTGGCAGGGTTGAGGAGCGTGGGAAGGCCACGGGTGGCTGGTGGCTTCCGTGTTGGACAGCGTGTTGAAGTGTCTCTCAGGCCGGCACTTCCCAGTCACGGCGGGCCACTGGTGGCTCAAGCCGGCTAGTCCCGGACATCTTTGCCTGCGCGGCCTGACAGTCTTTCTGTCCCCAGCTGACCCTATGCCTCTCAGCACGACAGCACCCCAGAAACAGCCTGCCTCTGTGTGCCTGCTCCTACCTGGGGGTGTGGACGGGCCACCGGCAGCTTAGCCTCCTGGGATGGTGGGTGCTGCCCGGGCGGGCCTTTGAAGCAGTCACTTTTCCCGACTCCAGCCCCCTGCCCTCCTGCCCAGAAGCCCGTGTCCCTCACTGAGGAGGCAGCGGCGCTCAAGGGCTGAGGCGTGCTGGCAGCCTTCGGAAGATTTTCCAGTAAGAAACGCCTTCCTCTCACTGCTCCCTCTTTACTTTCAAGACTGCTGGCTCTCTTTAGGGAGCATTTCCTGGGGCTTCCATCCTATTTTTCCCGTGCTGCTTTGTCCAGAGCCTCTCTTGAGGCAGCACCTGGCTCCTGGCACCCTGTCAGGTGGCTTCCTGGGCCCTGGCTTTCCTTGGCCAGCTGGGAGGCCTTACCCAGACTCCTGCTCCCCTGGCGCTCCGCCTGGGACAGGGCTGCGGTCCCCCCGGAGAGTCGACAGGTGGCGCTGTGACACCAGCTTCCCTTCTGAGTGGTGGGGGGTTGGTAGGGTGAAGGAGTCGCTTACCTTCCTGTGCCCTGGGGCTGTCCTGAGGCTTGATGGGACCCACTCACAGGACCACTGAGGGAGGGGCCTGGGCAATGCTAAGTGGTCGATGGAGGCGGTAGGGGGTTTGGGCAATACTGCAGTGCTCCAGTTGTGGCCAGCAGCCCCCTGCCCCCTCCCGGCCTCACTTCCTGGCGAGTGTCTGCTCCGAGTTGGTGCAAAGCGCGAGTGAGCCCGCCCGCCGTCCGCGTGCTTGGCCGGGTCTCTGGTCCGCGCAGAGTGCCTGTGTCTCCCGCTTCCTCTTGTTTACTCGACCTTTTCTGAGCGCACGAGCGCCTGGTCGGCAGCCAAGTTGAACTTGGGAGGATGTTTGTCTGCCCAGGACCCGAACCTGCGGGAAGCCTGGCTCTTGGCTGTCACCTGCGCTGTCAACGGTGCAGAGCAAGGACTGCTGCTCTTGGGTGGTGGGGCGGGCTAGGGGAGAGGTGGGCCGGCTGCGGCTCTGGCGCTGAGCTGTTGAGCTTTGCCAGTTCTGAAGCTCACTCAGCTCCTCCCCCCGTGTGTCCCGCTGCATGGTGTGGGTCTGGGCCCGGGGGCCTGGGAGAGGAGTGATGGGCAGTTGAGGGGACGAGTGCAGGGCCCACGGCGCAGGGGACAGGGATGTTCCAGAACACCGTGCCTCCTGGGCGACTTGGCTCAGCGGCGCTGGGGTCGCAGTTCTTGGCCCAGCAGGGGCCTGTGGGAGCCTCCTGCAGAGCCAGGGAGCATTTCCCTCGGGCCTGCATGGCTGCTGTGCTCGCCAGCCCGGCCGGCTCCTGCCACTGTTACCCGCCACGCTGTGGTTTGCTGACTGCGCGCCCACCTGGGGCCCCTGAACTGCCGGGTCCAGGGGAGCTGGGGCCCGGACTCACTTTCCGTCCTGGCCTTGTATTCGTGGGGCAGAGGGCGTCATCTCCAAGGCACGGAGAACAGTGCCGGGTGCCAGCGGGAGGGGCCGGCTGAGCAGCTGGGGGTGTGCGCCCGAGTGGGCGCTGGGGCTGGTCTGGGGAGACCTCTGGGGCAGCTGGTGGTGCAGCTGGGAAGCTAGAGGCCTCAGTGGCAGTGGGACACCGTGCAGCCGCCGAGCGAGGGAGCAGAAGCAGGCACCCTCCCGGAGGGACAGTGGCCGGCGCCGTGCAGCCGAGCTTGTGAGAGGTAGAGGCCGGAGGTGCCGGGCAGGGGGCCGAGAGGGGCACGATCACATTGCCTCACAGAGGGCGCCAATAGGTTCCTCGGGGCCTGTCCGCAAAGCTGTGGGGAAGAAGGCTGAGGGGCACGCTCAGTGGTGGGGGGTGGGCGGCAGTGGCCTCTCTGGAGGTGAGTGGCTGACAGCTGACCCCGGAGGTGGGGTGGCTGGTCAAGTCAGCAGGAGGGGCAGGTTTTGCAAGGCGACTGCTCAGTTGCCGGCTGCTGCGGAGCTAGCACCCCGAGGGACCCCGGGTGCGGCGAGGCTGCTGGCGGCCCTGCCAGTGGCTTGGCCGGGGCCGGCCCTACTTTGGCACAGGTGGTGCGATGGAGGACAGGGCAGGAGAGTGAGGCTTGGGCCAGCTAAAAGGGATCGGTGAAGGGAAGCGTGGGGTGGCTGAAGGGGTATACTTGGGGGCTTCTGGGGCGCACAGTGGAGTGACGCAGTACTGTGCTGGGACCACTTGGAGGGACAGGGCTAACGTGAAGGGTGGCAGGGGATGCCCGGCTGAGGGGAGACCCTCACTGCAGGCTGGGGCTGAAGGCGTGGCCATGTCGGCGGCCAGGTTTGGAGGGGACCCTGGTTCCTCGTAGCAGGGAGGGCGCTAAGGAGAGTGGAGCTCCCTGTGCCCCGCTGCTGTCATCGCCGCCGCTGCCCCTGGTCTGCCTGCCCGGGTAACAGGCGTGACGGCCACGGTCACTCAGTGCCTCTGGAGCCCCGCCCGCGTCAGCCGCCCTCCTGCCTCGGAGTGGGGAGAGTGTCACCCTTGAGCTTGCCCGCCCCTCTCCCTGCTGGGCCCGCCAGGTGGCATGCACACCCCCAACCTGTGAGCTGGGGGCACGGTGGTCTCCATGCCCAGATCACAATCTGCCTGCCCTCTGCAGGAGGCTGGGGCGTCATCACACTTGCCTTCTCCCTGGGCCCCTCCGAGGGTGGCCGTGAAGCAGGCGCTGCTCCCTGGCTGCCACAGGCTCCCTTCGCCTCCAGGGCTTCAGCCCCGTGGGGGCAGGCTGCTCGGCACTTGGGGGCTGAGACAGGGAAACCCGAGCCCCGGGCCACGAGGTCCCAGCTGCTAATTTTAGAGAGCACATGTCACTGGAAACTGGGCCCTCCTGCCAGGAGCCAGACCCGGCTCTCCCTGTGCTGCCAGGGGCCCCCAGAGCCTCACCCCAGAGCAGGAAGCCCCTAGAGCCCACTTCCCTTGGTGCTCCCTCCTGACAGGCCTCCCAGGCCCTGGACCGGGCATAGCACTCCCGTGGCTGGCCCCTCACGCGGTGTCGCAGGCTGCCAGGTGTGGCGGGCCGGAGCTGAGCGCGCACTTCGTTGTGGAAACGGCCCAGACAAAGCTGCGTTTCCCCCTCCCAGCCCCTGCACGCGCCATGCCTGCTCCAGCCTTGCGCGGGCCTGGGCCCCTGACCCCTGCGGGCGGGCAGGCGGGCAGGCGCGGGTCCCCAGCCCCCTGCTTTGACCGCATAAGCTGAGACGTCCTCAGTGAGCAGAGCGAGGGAGTCCTTTTCCCCTCTTGCCAGGTAGCTTCTTGGTGCTGCTTGGGTCCCCAGCTGCCACTTGCTTGTCTCTCGTGGTGGGTCTGAACGTGAGACGTGTGCCTGGGCCCCAAGACTTTGTCCCCTGTTCCCTAGCCCTGGAACCCCTTCCTGAGACGTTGCTGGCGGTTGCCTGGACCCACGTGTTGGGGAGAGTCACCTCCACCCTGCCCCTGGGTCATTTAGAACTGCAGCGGCTTCAGCCAGGTCTCGGGTCTGTCAGGCAGGACTCCTGCCATGTCCATTTGTGACTTTGGACCTTGACCACCTGTTTTAGCCCACTGAGCCTCAGTTTCCCCTCCTGTGAGCTGGGGCAGCGACAATACCTTCCTCATTGGTAGGCACAGGGATTCAGCTGGCCTGGCCTCACAGGGAGGCAGACGGTCTGGACCTGGTCAGCACTGGGAGAGGGGAGGTCCAGGCCCTCATGCTGTGACCACGCCGGGCCGCTCGGGTCCTGCCCACCTCGGCCCCAGGCTCCTGATTCCTGTGCCTTCAAGGCTGGCGACAAAGGCCGACTCTGGGCTCCTCATTCCCCCTGCCAGGCAGTGACAGTTCGAGAGGCAGGTCCTGGTTGGAGGCAGACGTGGAGTGGGAGTATCCCAGAGGCATTCTCGCCAACCACTTTTGGCTTTCTTATGCTTGCTTCTCCCCTTTTGTCAATGCCTGCAGTCTGCTGAGACGCCTGGTGACGCTCATCTCCCAGCAGGCCACATTGCTGGCCTCCAATGAAGCCTTTAAAAAGCAGGCAGAGAGTGCGAGTGAGGCGGCCAAGAAGTACATGGAGGAGAATGACCAGCTGAAGAAGGTGCGTGGGCCTTCGCGGCCCCACCTCGTGACTGCGGTCCGCCCTGTTGTCTGAGCTGAAGGCGGGTTGAGGGCAGACTGCTCAGTGGGGGCTGTGGGCATGTGCTGGGGAAGGGGCAGCTCCGCCCACCGCCCCCAGGTGGGCTTCCTGCTAAGACTGATTCCCCAGGGAGCTGTGTGAAGTGGGAGTCGGTGAGGACGGCTGGCCGAAGGTAGCGGGAAGCCTTTGGGCGCCCGGGGACAGCGCTTAGCCAGGTGGGGAAGGGAGGCCAGTCCTAGAAGGCTCGCAGGAGGCGGCGAGGTGTGAGCCAAGCTGGAATGGAGGCAGGGACTGGGGCTGAGAGGTAGGGGAGGGTGGGACCAGCACAACCAGTTTCGGGGCACTTGGACCTGAGAGAGCCTTAGGAAGTGGAGAAAGGAAGGAAGGGCTTGGGGCAATTGTGGGGACTGGCTGAATCCCCCAGATGACAGCAATTGAGTCATCGATGGCTCGGTCAGCTCCACAGAGCTGCCGGGAAAGGAGGTAGGGCTGAGGGCCAGGGCGGGAAGGGCATGTGGCCTGTGCAGTAGCAGGTGGCCCCGCTGGCCCTGCCCTGCCTCTCGGCTGTTAGCCACACCCTGGCTTTGGCTGGGTGCTGGGAACAAGCAGCGGCCTAGCTCTGTGCTGACATGTCCGAGGGGCCGGTGCCCAGAGCAGCTTGAGGAATCGCAGCTCGGTGGGGACGAACAGCCCCACCCGCTGCTCCCCTGTCCACCTCCCCTGTCCACCCTGCCTACCCTTCTGGGTCACCCAGTGCCTGGCGCTCTTCGTAGGAAGCGGCGGATGGCGGAGTCCGGCTGGACGGCAGGGATGCTGAGAGGAAGGCAGAGGAGGAGAACAGGAGCTTGAAGGCTGACCTGAGGAGGCTGAAGGACGAGCTGACTGTCAACCGGCAAAGTGAGTGGTGTCTTCTCATGGGTGCCCCTTGTCCCCTTGGACCAAGGTATCAGTGACAGGCTGACGCTGCCCGCTTGTCCAGCCCCAGCAGCTGGCTCAGCAGTGCACGTGCGGCCCCACCCTAGAGGCCTACGGAGGCCCAGATGCCCTTGCCCTTGGGCTAAGTCCAGAACACTGCACCCAGCGTGGGGTGTGGGGCTTGGCGTGGGCACTGCCCCGGGCGGGCTCGGGAGGCCAACTTGGAGCTGGTTGGGATGTTCCCGTCAGCTCCCTTCCTGAAGGCGTCTCCTGACGCGGGGCCTTGTTCTGCCCCGGCGCGCTCAGTGTTCCTCCTGGGCGCTCGCTGTGCTGAAGTCACTTCCCCCAGCCCAGGGGTCCCTCCATGCAAAACTGGTGGGGCGGCCTGGTGTTTTCTGGGCTTGCCCACTTCAGAGATCCTCGAGGCAGCTGCCAGAGCTGCCTTGTGAGGACTTGGTGTGGACCATCTCATGGGTTGAGCTAGGTCTGTGGCTGCTGTCTCCTCCCTCGTGGACTTTTCATATTTCACCTTCTTCGTTTGCGTTTTCTCCAGAGCTGGAGAAAGCCGAGCACGAGGCCCTGGCCATGCGGAAGCAGTCGGAGGGCCTGACCCAGGAGTACGACCGCTTGCTGGAAGAGCACGCCAAGCTGCAGGTCGGTCTGTGCGTCCCGGGGCGGCTGCTCCGTGGTGAAGGCCCGGACACTCAGCTTTTTCGAGCCTGGCCGCAGGCCACAGACAGCCCCCATCTGCTAGGGTCCTCTCCTCACAGGCCACTGAGCTGGCTGCTTTCTTATCTCCCTCTTTTTTCCTCCGCTTTGGCTGGGCCAGGAGGAGAGCCTGCCCGGAGAGCCAGCCAGGCCTGGTAACCAGAGTCCTTTTGCAACAGGAGGGTTGTGGCACGGGCAGTGGGCTTGGCCCTTACGCTGCACCCGCCGCCCCTCACGGCCACGCCCATGCCCCTGAGAGGTGTGCTCTCCCTTACACATCACCCCCAGTCTGTGGTGTGGGCTCCTGACTCAAGTCCAGGTCTTCTGAAGGGCCCAGTCAGGCCGTGTAGACATGGGCGACTCCTGGGCTGGTGCCCGGTGGCCTTATTTCCTTCGGGTCTGGGGGATGTGGGCCAGAGCGGGCCACCACTCCTTCCAGCCTGTCACTCCTCAGACCGCACTTGGAAGCGCAGGTGGCCCTGACAGCAGGTGCGAGGGCCCTTACCCAGCCCGAGCTCTGACACTTTTACTGGGGTGCCGCAGCAGGCAGAGAGGCGAGGCCCAGCCCTCGAAGGGGAACGACACCCTCAGCCTGGGCCGGCTCCTGCCAGGCCGGCAGGAAGGGTGCGGGGCTCGGGGGAGCCTCAGCTGGACTTGACTGGAGGTTGCTGTAGGGTGCGGGTGCTGGGAGTGGTATCCCAGGTGGGGGCTCAGTGCCCGTGAGGGTGTGGCGGGCCCACCCTGGGCAGTGCTGTTTGCTGCCTTTGCTGCAGTGGGGTCTTCCGGTGTTGCCCAGAGTGGGCCCCGCCACCCCGTAGCTCTGCACTTTCTGTCCCTTGCAGGCGGCTGTCGACGGACCCACGGACAAGAAGGAGGAGTGACGGCCCTTCCCGGCCCGCAGCCGGCTGCCCCGCCGCCCTGCCTCCTGAGCCTGCCTCACCCTTGTCTTTGGTTTGCTCCCTCTGCTTCTGCCCCCTCGAGCTGCTTGAGTTCTGTTCTCCCCGCACGTTCCCTGGGGTGGGCTCGGCCCCAGAAGCAAGTCCCCAGTGGCGCCCAGCGCTTGGAGGGCAGTGCCACGGCTGGCTGTGCCGGGCTCGCTTCCTGCCAGGCTGAGGCCCTTCCGTGCTGCACTTCCAGGTTTGGGGCGCCAAGGCCCATTGTGTCTGGTCCTGCAGGAGGAGGCTGTGGAGGGAGCGGGGAGTGTTTTTCTTGACGGTGATTAAAGTTGGTATGATGCTGCTGGTGTGTGCGTGATTCAGGCGCCCGGGGCATGCCCTCCCCTCCGAAGTGACCTGGATGTGGTGTGGGCTGCTGAGACCCCCAGTCTTGCCCCGAGGCTGGCAAGGTGTTCCCTTCAGTTAGCACCACACCTGGAGGCTCGCTCGCCAATCCCACCCCTGGCTCCGGCTTTCCATATGTCCCACACTGGGCCCCCCTATGGCCACTTGGGGCCTGTGTCCATCAGTCTTCGTCAGGGGTGGCACTTGGGAGCCTCAGTAAGTCAGTAGGACTTCTGGGGGGCAGGCTCGCCTGCTGTCTCTAGGTTTCGTCCATCCTGTCTGGGACAGGTGCCATGTGGCTGGGCGCCACCGATCCCTTCCGGCCCCGCCCCGTCCTGAAGGCACGCAGGATGACCTCTGACTGATGCCAGCTGACAGAGGAGTCTTGCCCTTGACCATGACCTCCAGCTGGCCCAGGGCAGAGCTAGGCTATGGCGAGGGACTCTGGGTGGTGGTGGACCCCACACATCACCCCAGCTGGCCACAGCAGGCGGCCTGCGCCAGCCTGCGAGCTGGACCTTGGCAGGGGGTTGGGGCTGCTGGGGTCTCTGATCTGTCCTTAACCTAGTACTTTCACCTGCTGTCTCTGAGGGCTTGGGGAGCATGTTGGTGTTTCCTTTTGGAGTGGGGGGCTGAAGCTCGAGGTGCTCACGGTAAGCCATTTGCTACTGCCTGCCATGCCTGGGCCCACATCCCCATTTGCTGGTGTCTTGTCCCTGTGCCGCCCCTCCCTGGCCAGTCTGTGAGGCGTTGTCCGGGGGGATGGGGTGCAGTTGACACCCTTTGGTTGCTATGCCAGGGCCGAGGGCCAGGTCCACCTTTCCAGGAAGTGTTCCCTGACCACCTTGGCCTCCCGGAGCGCACCCTGCTCTGAACTTCCAGAGGCCAAAGTCTAAGCAGCGTACCTGTGGGTTCTCCCCTGGCTGGCCCTAGGCTGGGCCCCAGGGAGAGTGCCCGACCCCGCCTTGAGAACATCGTCCGGCAGGGATGAGACAGCAGGCAGGGAACACCGCAGTAGGCAGAAAAGGGGGCACCCACCAAGGCTAGACTGGAGGGCCAGCCACGGTGACGGGCCGCTCGCGGGACCCAGCTTTCCTGCTTGAGGGCAGTGCCAGTCCCTTGGGGCCCCTGGGGCCCTGCCCTTCAGTACACAGGCCAGCTCCCAAGCAGTGGTGCCTGTTCCCTGCTCCCAGGCTGGGCCAGGGTTCCCACCTGTCCGGCTCTCCTCTTGTGAAGTCTTCGGTGGTGTGCGGCAGGTGGCTTGGAAGCCATTTGGCAAGAGGTGACGAGTGCTGAGCCAAGCCGTGGTGGTAGGCAGGCTGCGGGGATGGGCTCGAGGCGTCGGTGTGAGGCGAGTGGGAGCCGAGAGCCTGAGGAGGCCGGAGGCCTGCTCTGTCCTTGGGTGGCCTCGCGGGGCCCTTTGGTGTGGGCAGGGCCTCTTCGGGGAGCCTGCTCGACACTGGGGAGCTGCTGGCGTGCTGCCATCGTGTTGGGGGGGACAAGAGCAGCGGGTTCATGGAGGAAGAAAAGTTCTCTGGGCCGTGGCTCTGGGTCTCAAGGCCTAGTCAAGTTGACCAGGCCTGCAAGGCCGAGGCACCTTGACCGCCCCCTCCCCGTCCCCTGGTTCTCTGGTGACACCAGCATGTGACCGAGGCTGCATCACAAGGCAGAGCCCGTCCTGCCTGCCTCTCAGTGGGGGGATGGTACCTTGTGAGAGCGCAGGGTTGGCATATGAGAGGGCCCATTCCTTTGGCCAGACTGGCATCCAGAGGAAATGCCAGAGTCCCAGCCCTTGATCCCCAGCCCTGGCTGGCTTCACTGGGTGACCGAGTGGCCCCAGCTACCCACTGCCTCCTGGCTTGGGGTGGAGGCCACTACCTGTTATGCACTGGGCCCCATTCCCAAGAATCCGAGTGGCCCCACTGACTCGTTCTTCCCTCCCCTGACACGGCGATGTGGCACTGCTGGTCACAAGGCACCCGGTGAGCTCAGCCAGGCTCGGCCAGAGCTGCCCAAGTCCTCTCCCGAGCGCTCTGGGGAACTGCTGACTCTGCCCTGGGGTCACGCCTGCTGTCCCCTCCCGGCCTCTAGGCCTCTCTGGCAACAGGCCTCCAGCCCAGGTGCCACCTCTTGGGGCCCCCTGCTCCTCTGACCCTCCCCTAGCAGTCATGGGGGGGGGGGTGGGCACACGTACCAGGCTCTGCAGGAGGCTCCTCCACATTGGCCTCCGGAGGTCAGAGGTTGCCTGCTCAGTGCAGTCCTTGGGACCCCCTTCCTGGGAAGTCCCCCCCTCCCCTCTGACCCCTGCCAGGGATTCTCCTTTGCTCCCCAGGTGTTCCTGCTCCGCTCCCAGTTCCTGGGACAGGGTGCAGAGACCCTGACAACGAAGGCTGGTCGCAGGGGCCCCCCACCCAGACCAAGAGGAGGTCAGGCGGAGGCAGCGATGGAAAACGACAGGGTTTTATTGCTATGTTTGCAGTGGCTTTTAGCACAGTAAGAATGTCCCCCCAGCAGCAGCTCGGAAGGGTCCACTCATCTGTCTGGGAAGTGGGGTGACAAGAGGAGGGTTAATTAAAGCTGCTACGTGGAAGACTTGAGCCGTGGAAAGCGCGCGGGCCTTGAGCTGGCAAGTGGGCGCGGCGCCCGAGCTCCTCCTGGCGGGCCCGCCTAGGCGTCCCTGCCAGCGCCCAGCCCAGGGCGGGGTGGGGCCGGCTGCGGGCCACCCTCCGAGGTGCCCTGTGTCCTTCCCGCCCCGCTGGGCCAGGCCGGGTCCACATGCACACCATGCGAGGCGCGCGACTGAAGCTTTGCTCGGCCCATGAGTTAGGTCTGTACATTCACACTCCTTGGCTGTGGGGCAGGTTGGAAGGTTGGGGGAGGTGCGGAGAGGGGCTTCAGGGCAGTTTCTCTTTAGAAATATACAAGCAGAAATCTCTCTCCTGGAGTTTGTATAAAATGTGCAAAATACAAGCCTCGTCGCCCATGGGCGCGGCTCGCACCCGGCGTTGGCCGGGCCTGGCGGAGCGCTGCGCCCGTCTGCACGCTCTCGCTGGCCCTGGCGGCGACTGGCGCGGGAAGCACACGGCTCCGTTGCTGGCTGGCTCTCTAAGCTTCTAGAATGGGGGCGGGAGGGGGCAGCCCGCTGAAACATTCCCCTGGCCTGCTGCCCCTCCTTCCCCGCCGCTCCAGGCCTGGCCCACGCCACCACTGCCTCAGGCGAGGACCGCGGAGCAGAGCCTGGCCCGGTGGGCTGGCGGGGGTGGGGGTGGGCAGCGGGCCTGGGAAGCAGCTTGGCTAGGGGGGCGGGGAGGCATCTATTTTTGGTGGGTTGTGATATTTTTGGCGTTTTATTAAAAATGGAAAAAGTTGTTTTAGTTAGCACGCGTGGTGCTTCCTCCCTTCCCCTCAGGCAGACCCCGAAAGTGACAGGGAAAGGCAGGACCCTCGGAGAGGGGTAGGAGCAGGGGCTGCTATGGCTAGAGAGGGCGCGGCGGGCGGCCATCACATGACGCTCTCCACCACGACGACCTTGCTGCTCTCGGACACCGGGGTCAGGGTGGTCAGGCCCCTGACATCCGAGTCCTGAGCCCTGTACTCCAGGTGGTGGAGGCCCCACACAGGCTGTGTCAGGTGCTGCCAGCGCTGCGGAGACAGGCCTGTGAGGCCCCGCCCCCTCCAGCCCTGCTCCCACCCACTGGGGCCGGCCTGCGCCCGGGCTTGCCGTAGTCCATGCGGGCCAGAGGTGAGGCCAGGCCCCCCAACCCGTGGCCCCAGAGGGCCTGCTGTCCTCCCAGCCCCGGCCGGGCTCCTGGCCCAGAGGTCACAGTCCCTCCCGTGACCCGACAGGAGGGAGGGCTCCGGGGCACTGACCTCCGCCATGGTTCCCTTGGCTCTGAGGAGGCAGCCCACGAGGTGCAGGGGCACGCACAGCATGGAGGAGAGCGCAAAGGCCCAGCCCATGGCCTCGCCCCACCACGGGTACACGTAGGTGTTGTTGTAGACCAGCGGCTTGTAGTACACGGCGTTGAAGATGAAGATGCCCTGCGGGGAGCGCTGTCAGTGCGGCAGCGGGGGCCCAGTGCCGCCAGGCCCGCTGGGCGCGCTGGCCTTACCATGCAGACCAGCGGAGTGAAGAAGGACCAGCACCACTTCATCCAGGGGCACGGCCGGTACCCAATCATGCAGGCCACGTCGTCCATGAAGCGGTCAGCCCCTGGGGTACGGAGGCAAGGGCAGCTGCAGTCCCGCCGTCCATCCCGCCCCCGCCCTAGGGCACCCCGCCCTCGGGCCTCCAGCCCCTGGCCCAGGCCTACCGTACACCCAGGCTACCACCACACACTCCCAGAAGGCCTGCCAGAGCAGGGTCGTGCCGCTGGCCGAGTAGTAGTCAAACAGCTGGAAGACATACATCCCGCCCTGTGGACACAGCCAGGTCAGGGCAGGGCTGGCGCAGTGAAGGCCCAGGGCGACCCCTCCCCGTGGCCACTCACATCAGTCACCATGGAGAGGTCGATGACAAAGCAGAGGGCGCAGCAGAGCGCCACGGAGATCTCCCTTTGGAAACGGAAGTAGTAGGAGGCCGGGAGGAGGTCGAGCAGGCCGGTGATGAAGCCTTCCACACCTACAAACTGTGGCCGGGCCCCTCAGGCCATGCCCCTGGACCCCCCCCCCCCCCCCCCCCCCCCCCCCCCCCCCCCCCCCCCCCCCCCCCCC
>JAGFMF010011758.1:27033-43516 GCA_019455555.1 Galemys pyrenaicus | reverse complement strand
AACTCTGATTCAAAAGAATACCTGCACCCCTATGTTTATAGCAGCACTCTTTACAATAGGGAAGACCTGGAAACAACCTAAATGCCCCAAAACAGATGAATGGATTGGGAAGCTGTGGTACATATACACGATGGAATACTTTTCAGCAATCAAAAGAGAAAAATTAGACACATTCATAGGAACATGGATGGAACTGGAAGGGATGGTGCTCAGCGAAGGAAATCAGAAGGCAAAAGAAAAATACCAGATGGTTCCTCCCCTAGGAGGAATATACGGGAACCAAATAAGGATCAAGGAAAGGAATAAGAACAATAATAGTAATAATAGCAACAATAAAGACACAAAAACCAAAAATGAAAAGAGAAGGACAAATTGGGGACACTTGGTGGGGAGGGAAGAGGGGAAGGGTTGAGGGCAGATGGGAGCACGGGGGACCGAGGTGATGGTGCACTGGTGATATGGTGATGGGGAATACTTGGGGATTACAATTGATGTCAAATATATGAAAATTAAAAAAATTTATATATATAAAAAAATCAATAGGCCATGAACCAACATTATAAACTCATCAGTTTACTTGTAAAGCACTATGTTTCCCTCTGTTAATTTACAGTGGACAATAAACATGTCAGGGTTAGTACTTAAATCCAAAAAAATAACAAAAAGTAAACTACTGCCATTTGCAGCAACATGGATGTGGCTAGAATGGATTATGCTCAGTGAAATAAGTCAAAAAGAAAAAGAATAATATCAGATGGTTTCACTTATAGGAGGATTATAGGACAACTACGTAAGGGGCCAGGGAAAAAGATAATAACAATAAAAAAACACTACATAACATACCAAAAGTAAACATACAGCTATAAATCAGAGACATTCTGCAAGGGCGTGGGAGGAAGAGTGATCAAAACGAGGGCGGGAAGAGCACAAGGGACTATGGTGATGGTGCATGGGTGAATTGGTGCTGGAAATTCTATGGGGGCTACACCTCAGAAAAGAAAACACTGTAAAAAAATTGAACAATTATGTAAAACATATATAAGTGAATAAATTTAAAATAAATAAAACTGTTGTTTCCTTAATTATGCTGTGTCTTACTGATCTGTCCATTATTATAACTAGGTATTATGGCCCCTTAGTATTATTCTGTTATTACCAGTATCTCTTTAGTTCTGTTCTTATATTTTGTATCTTGGTGCTCCATTATTTGGTGTACAGTGTACGTATATTTATGAGTGTTATTCCTTCTTGTATCAAACATTTAATCACAATATAGTGTCTTTTATCTCATAAATTTTATTAATTGAAAATGTATTTTATCAGATAAAGCATAGTTCGTTTCTGATTTTTTTTTTTTGGTGGCCATTTCCCATCTTCCAACTTTTAACTCTATTTTTATGCTTGTCTTTGTTGGTAAGGTGAGTTTCTTATAAATAGTAGAAGCTTGGACTTTTTTTTGAATGCTTTCAGCCACTCCACAACTTTTGACTGGTGAGTACAGGTCATTTAGAGTTAAGTGATTATTGAGACGTAAGTTCTTATTTCCACTTCGTTAAGGTTTTCTCATTTTTTTGTCTTGCTTTTTTCATTTTTCATGGATTTCCTACTATGTTTTGTTTATTTTCCATAACCATTGTCTTATATGTTACTTTTAAATTTTTTGTTTAAGGGTTCTACTGAGGTTAGTATAAACTGGGCAATTTGTGCGACCCACTGCTCTGCCTGATGTCTGGCTGGGTTTAGTGGGCCACATTGTTACTTTCCTCTGCCTCCTCCATTTTAAATAATTTAGGTGTCTGTTATCTCAATATTCATTCATTTGTTGTTCTATAACAACACTTTTAGATTTGTTTCATGTGCAACTTATACTGATAAATTCTTTTGGCTTTTTCTTTCAGTGAAGCTCCTTATTCTGCTTTCTATTTTGAGAGCCAATTTTGATGGGTAAAATACTCTGTGCTAGAAGTCTTTTGAGTTATTTATTTATTTAATGAAGTACATTTTTTTCTCACATTGTTAACTTTTGAACAATATATGGTTTCTCCCCTCATTGTAGTCACCATAGTTTACCTATCACAAAAACCCCCATACATAACCATAGTTCCTTCTTCTGTCCCCCACCCTTTTCTCTGTTTTTACCATTCCACCTTCACCTGTCCTCCTGGATGTCTCATATCTGTGGTCATATTTCAAGTTTTGCTTTTTACCTAGATTTGTTTTTTTTTTCCTCTCAGACTTGCCTGACCCTTTCTGCTCCTTTCCTGTGGGTCTCCACTAGAAGTTGCCTTAGAATTGTGACAAGCTTTTGGGCCTCAGTGGTCATGCTTTCGGCCAACCCTGTCTGGCTGGGCATTTACCCACAAGGGGATGGGTAACTTTGGGTGTTTCATGTAGAAACTACTTTATTCTTTCCATTCTCTTCTCTTTATTACACACTAATTGTACTAAACTTCCTTTCCATTGAAAGTCTTATGCACTACAGTATGTTTTCTCTTGACATGATAGGTGGCAGAACCTATTTAGGGCATGCAGGTTTAGGGGCTTTAGGGCACCACTCACCCTGCCCTCACACTATGGTTTTATTATAATCTTTTGGTTAACCTATGTTTCATATGAACTGTATGAACCCATGAACTGTAAACTTCACCAGTGCTTCTCAATCCTCCACTTAAGTGAACAAAAAGGCTAAAGGGGGCTAGCCTTGGGCATTTCCGTTTTCCTAGGTAGGTTTATCTTTGCTAATATCCCAATAGGTTAAGCTCTGATTAAGTAGACATGAGGACAGATATAGTTTTGAGGAAGAGTACTCAGACACATTTTTAAATATTTCCTTTCCCTCTTACCCTGCTGTAGATACAAAGGGATTTTTCACCTTTCTTCATTGTGAGAAGCTGATAGCAATCCTGGAACTAAATGATCAAAAACACGGGACTAGAGCCTGTTGTGGCTCTGCCCCCTTGAGGATTTAACTTTCAGATTTATCATTCTGAGAATACAGCAGTTCATCAGTTACAATTCAGATTTTCCTACCCTATTGATGTCGGCTTAGGGAGGCATTAGATTCAGAGACTGGGGTGCTTGGGTTACCTCTGAAGGTACAATATCACCAACGCTCCCCTTTCAGCTGCACATGAGTTTCCCCATGAGGTAGAGATGTTTAGTTATATATAAATGGGCAGGTTTATTATAAAATAAGGAAGGGAGAGGATGCTGGCACAGACACAAGTGGGCAAAAAGACACGCTTCTGAAAGGGATAGGTTTGTTTCAAGAGACACCTGCGTAGGCACAGGTGGGCAGTCTTGGGAAAAATGCTGCCTCTACTGCTTTGAAAAGGGAAAAGTTTGGTTAAGAGAGACACCAGCATAGTCACAGGCATGCAGGAGAGCCTTCTTGCCAGGGCAGAAGTTGTGCCAATACGGTGTTCTCTTTAGGAGGGTTCTTGTGAAATTTGTTATCAATTACTTCTGGGATGTGATTAGGTTGATTTGTAAGGACATGTGGCTCTACAATGGTCCCCAATCTCCATATCACCACCTCTGGTCTGTGCCTCCAGATGTTTTCTACAGCAGTTGAATACTTGCTACAGTATTTAGGACCTATTTATTTTCATTTCTATAGCTGGTTTAACAACTATGTTCATTATTTCCTCTAGTTTCTAGTCTTGTGACACCTCCATCCTAAATATTCTCCTCTGAGTCTGCATCACTGTCACTGGTTCATGCGGTTTCTGCTCATTACTTTGCGCTCTTAAGTTGTGATGTTCTGTTTCCATCTGTCCAATTTTCGGGCCAATAGTTTGCCATTTGACCTCACTTTTCTAATGGCTCTAAGAAGAGATGTTGTTTGTCAGTTTGTGTGTCTTTGTACTTACTAGGACAATGTGGCAACTTCTAAGTTCTTTACATACTAGACTGGAAACCAGAAGTCCTATGTGTGCATTTAAGGGATAAAATTTTTCAAAGTAAAAGATATCACCACATACATAGTCTAGATGATATCTCACTGTCTTGTGCAAATGATGGTGAAGGGTATGATTAATTGGGCTTGAGACCGGGGTTATAAAATTGCCATGAAAGCCTATAAGCCCCAAGCTTGTCTGCATGTCCTTGACCATGTAGAGGTTTGCTGTTCAAGAACTAAAGGCTCTGTTTACTATCAAGTAAACTAGTGGTTCCCAAAATTCAGTGAATTCAGAACTACTTTGGAAAAAAATCAATCTCCTATTCCCAGAATTTCTGATTTAGGAGGTATGAATAAGGACTGAGGATCTGTTTGTTTTGCTCTGCTCTTTATATTTTGTTCTCAAACATTCTGATATATAGCAAAGATTAGAAAGGACTTGGTCTGAATTTCTTAATCAGAAATCTAAGATTCAAACTCCTAGCTATCATGTGCATCTCTTTGGTGTGACCTGCAGGTGGTGCTGATGTAATATGCTAATACAACTCAGACGAAGAATTAAAGTGAAATGGGTTTAGGAAGAAAATTTTTAAAAATTTAGGATGTTCAATCCAACAAGAATAAATGATCTCATTGTTTAGGTGACAGAATGGTAAAGGTTGTATTACTAGTATAATAGTTTATGTTACCCCTGAATGAACCCAAAATGATATTTTTTCCCTTCTAACTCAAATAAGGCTGTGTGTAGGCACCTAGTAGGTCCAGGTTCACAAATATCTGGGCTTCTCGCGTAACACCGTTGCTTTCAACTATAGGATACATGCTATCACCTTTAACCTTTAACCTTTTATGAACTACTCTAGTACCCAAGTAGCAAAATTTGAAGATTTAATAAGCCTCTGTCATAGATTTTATACATTGAGTTCTTAAACCTTGTCTCAAATGAATATTCACTTTTCAAAGATAGGTATCCTGACTACAAGACACAAAAAAACAGCTGAACTTCCGATACAGGACTAGAATTTCCAGCTCCTGTTAAGGAAACACGTCTCAGTAGGTAACAATTTACTTGGCAAAGTGGGTTCTCTGGCCATAAGCCTAACCACAAGATTATTTTGCCAGTACTTATAGGGAAGTTCAGGGTCTCAATAGCTCCAGTAAATGATAATGATAAATTTGTAGGTATTCAGATGGGTGTGTCTTAGGTCAAGCAGGTACAAGGCCAGGGAATGATGGCTTATATTACTTATTTATGAGCTTAAAGAATGTAGTCATTACTGAGGTGATGGTGCACGGGTGAAATGGTGGTGGGTACCCCCTGGGGACTACAAATGATGTCAAATATAACTAATAAAAAAAATAAAAAAAATAAAAAAAGAATGTAGTCATTAGAAGCAAATGGCCTTCAATAAAACAGAGGTTCCTAACTTATTTGCTGCAACACATTTATTAGTCACATAAGCTTTAGGTGACTGGGCAGAGTCTGATATATCTGGAACCTGCCCCAGTCATCTCTTACTGTGAGCAGTCTTTTCTTTTAAGTGCACCATACAGATGTTATCACCTTCTATGTGTTCTATAGTATGAGAAAGACTGAAAAGCTCTGAAACAAATTCTGCCAGGACCAGGGCAATCCTGGCCAGGTCTCTAGTTGGGTCTACTACACTCATCTCCAATAGCCCCAAAGACCACTAAGACATTTGTTTTTAATTGGATACTACCACTCTATAATTTTGGTGATAGGCAAGACATGCCCTGACTCAGCACAAGGCTCAGATAAAATAAGAGTTTTGCCTGAGCCTGCCCCATTTCCCTATCAGTAACAGCAATAGTGCTTTCCAGTTATGGGTGCAGGCCCTCCAGCACAGCCCCCTTATGAGGCCTCCTGGCTAAACCACTATGAACTTATAAATCTCTCGAACCCATATTCTCATCCACTGACTCCTCCTCATTGGCCTCAAATGTGGTTTCCATTAAACTCTGCATCAGTGAGACCAAGAGATAAAGTCAGGCTTCCCTGGTAGCCTAAAGATTAAGTTTCAGTGCTATCACAGTTATGGCCTGAATTTGATCCCAGGCCATGGAGCTGAACCATATGGCTCAGCAGACCTCTCCTGTTTCACCTGCTGCTCCCCTCAGCAGTGTATTTCAATCAATCCACCTGTTCTGCTCCCCACTCTGTCTTGGTGAATCCACTCAATCCCCACTCCTCTGGCCTACACCCCAGTTCCTGTATGCATAAATAAATAAAAATACATCTTTAAAAAGGCAATAAAGTCAATTGAACAACAATCTCTTAAGTCTAGGGTGTATAGAACTTCTGTTGGTTTCAATGATTTAGGCTATTTTGTCTCAAATTAGGCTCCCTCTTAGAAGCGTGGTCTAGATGAGCTCATTCTTGATGTAAATGGATCCACGGATGTGATAGAATCATGGACTACCGACGTCATAATAGAAGCAGA
The DNA here is from genome assembly GCA_019455555.1 of Galemys pyrenaicus. NCBI lineage: Eukaryota > Metazoa > Chordata > Mammalia > Eulipotyphla > Talpidae > Galemys > Galemys pyrenaicus. The sequence continues at coordinate 37,153 of JAGFMF010011758.1, read as the reverse complement.
AAAGGGTTGTGTTGAAATTTTCTGTCAGAGCATGGATGTAATGTGACTACAGATCTCATGGAATCTTACTATCAGACTACATGTAAGGAACAGATTATCTTTCAATTACTTATATGCCTCCCAAACCTACCCCCACCCAGGGTCAGAGATACATGAGAAATGCCAGTAGCTCAGAACTTCCATGAGGACCTACAGCAACACAGAAAACCTGGTGTCAGAAATCCGAGGCCATTAGTCTGAGTCCTCGGGTCATCAGGCTGCTCTGCCCTAGCTCCTGTCAGTTGGTTGTAATGAAAAATGTAACATTTTTCCTTTATTCCAAATCTTTAGCAAAGTTTAAAATGCCTAGTCTTTTCTGATAAATTGTGCTTGAAACAGGGCTATAGCCCTCCAAACACAAGTACAAGTCACTGTGTGTGGGTTCTCTCCAGCACACGCAATTACAATACCACTCTGGCTCAGAGAACAACAATGGGGTTCATTTAACAAAGGGGAAAATGAGTTTCTGAGGCCACAGGTGACTGAATATCTCACCCTAGCAAGTGTCCACTGTATTCAGAAGTCCCAAACAAAAAGCCGCTCAATCAAGATGGCACCAGTTTCCCACTAACGAGCTCCTGGAGCACATGGCAGCCTGCAAGCATCAGGCTGGGATTCAACTCTCAATGACAGTCAGAAGCATTGACAGGTGAAGCCACTGAGATGCTGCTGCAGCGGCCCACAACAACAGTTTGAATTTTGGGGTGAACAGCACCGGACACTGGACCAGACAGTAATGGAGACAGCACCAGGAGACGGTCAATCCTATCAACAGCTCTTTGAGACACCAGGCCCAGGGTCTTTGGTATTCTTTTTGGGCAATGGCAGTGGCAGGACCGGAGGCGGGTTCAGCTGCCTGGTTACTGCATAACTCTACAGTTTCTCTCTTCACAGGTCAGCTGTTGGATGCCTCGTTCTTCAGAGACCAGAAACATAGTCCACAGAGTTTTGGCATCTTGAAGTCTAGGAGTCTGGGGATCTGGGCGTTCCCATTATGGTTCCTGTGATGTCTTATATCCTTTTTTAAGGTCTCCCCCCTGATTGATACCTCCTGATTGAACCATTTGACCTTACTGGCACCCACAGGAGAAGCTTCCCCCATGCAACAACTTTTGGCGTGGGTGGGGAAACTGCCACATTTTACTAAGGGTTTTACTACTTAGGTGGTGGTGGGACTAAGCGGGTCTTGCCTTGCAGTCCTCACTGTAAGGCCCCAGTTTCATGTTGAACAATATGGACAGGGTTTCAAAGGAGGTGTTCTATGCCCTATTCTCCCTATACACTGAGGTCCATGCAGAGGTATCAACATCAAATCAGGAGCGATTTTCATTTAGGAGGGACTTTCATTCAGTCCTTGTAGCTTGTGATTGGGTAAAGCAAAGGGAGACAGTAGCAGAACAAAGAAGCAGTACCTAGTATACAACTCAGTGGTGGAAACGAGGTAAACGTCTTTTCCTCTCAGAAAATATACCAGAGGGTATGGTTCTTGAGGAGAGAACTTTGACACTGGAGAACTAAGTAACCATAACAATAATATTGCTTTGAAAATATTTAATGATTTTAACTGTCATCAGATATGGAGACACAAACCGTGTCAAAACACAGTACTTATTACTTTGAGGTAATAGAATACTGGTTGATTTTTATTTTAATTTTATATATTTCTAATTTTTTATTAACTTTTTAAAATTTATATATATTTGACATCAATTGTAATCCCCATGTATTCCCCATCACCATATCACCAGTGCACCATCACCTCAGTCCCTCATTCTTTCTTATTTTAAAGTAATAGCTTTATTAACACATAATTTGTATATCATGAAATTCACCCCTTTAAAGTATACAAATCAGTGTTTTTTTAGTATATTCACAAAGTTCTGCAATTATTACCACTATAAAGTTCAGAATAGTTTTCACCTCAAAAAGAAACGCAGTGATTATTAGCAATTACTCCCTAGGTTACCACTGAACAACTTCAAATTGGTCTCTTGTACACAAAGTATAGATGACTGAAATTTCTGAACCACTTCATTCTGCTCCTGTTAGTCGATGAGTTTAGGCCATTCACATTTAAGTTGATTATCAATAGATACAAAGTTTTATATGAGATCCATTCTTATTTCTATGAATTTGCATCTTCTTAACATCTTGTTTAAATGAGGTCATAAAACGTGGCTTTTTGTGACTTGTTTCTTTCATTTAGCATGATGTTTTCAAGGTTCATCTATATTGAAGCATGCGTCAATGCTTCATTCCTTTTCTATGGCCAACTAATATTCCATTTTATGGATATACCACCTTTGTTTATCTAAGCCATCTGTTGATAGACATTTGGATTGTTTCTACAACCTGATTATTATGAAATATTTATTATTATAAATGTAAATAGTTACTGAAAGGTCACCCAGGCCCTTCTTCCAGGTCCCCTGTGGGTGGCAGTTCTGAGAAAGGGCGTGTTGAAGACAGTGGCCAGCAGTGTCAAGATACGCTGGCACCAGGTAACCATTTCCAAGATGAAACAGTAACCCGGAGCAAACAATGACCCCCTAACCATGGGGGCGCCATATGACTCACCAGTACTTTTCCACTGCAACCCCCTTATCTTTCTTTGTCAAAATCTCTCACTGTTTATTTATGGTTTATGTTCATTACTAGAATGTGAGCTCTATATGGATAACGATTTCATTTTATTCAGTGTTGTAGCCCCGGGAATGTAGGACAGCACTGGCTCATAGTAAGTATTTAATAAATGCTTGCTAAACAGATGAATGAAAGAAAGCCTTTTCCCCAGTGTTTTACCACTATAGAGGCAGGATAGGTTTTTTTTTTAAGTAAAGGAAGCTAAAAATAAAACAAAGAAATGAAAAACATTTAGCAGAGCTTTATAATAAAACATGGGTTGCTGACAGTAGTGAGACTGTATATATATATATATATATATATATATAAAATCCACAGCTAACATATTTTTTTCTCCCAGTTGGTGGGTTGTCACAGCTAACATATTTAATAGTGAAAGAATAAAAGTTTCATGCTAAGATCGAGAAAAATACATGGATGTCCACTCTTGCCAATTCTATTCAATACTGTACAGAGAGTTCTAGGTCAACTTGGCAAGAAAACAAAATTAAATGCATGCAGATTGGCAAGGAAGAAGTCAAACCAAATCTATTTGCAGATAACGTGATTTTGTATGTAGAAAATCCTGAACGATCCACTAAAAAACTATCAGAACAAATAGACAAGTTCACAAGTTTTCAAGGAATTTCTATTGGCAATATGGATTGGTAGATGGCATTTCCTACCTTTTCCAGAGATCAGGGAATAGCCCTAACACTTCCTCTGGTAACATTTCCTTGGAACCAAACAGTCAAGACACACAAAGACTCTTTCAGCCTCCCTGCAAGGCCCTCCCCCGCCCCATCCCCAATGCCCCTTTGTGGAAAGGTTAAAGGATAATTTTCTCATATCCTGAGTGCCCTGTTTGCTGTGCCAGCCAAGCCAATCTGCAGTCAGAGTATAATTATCTCTTAGGATTAGGAATCAAGGCTCTGTTTTGGATATTTTCCTAAACTTTTGTATTCTTTTCCCCTCTCTTCCTCCCTCTCTCTGGTTTTGTTTTTCACTTGGTTTCCTAGCAAATTTCCTTTTGAGAAATTCCAATATTGTCTCATCTGAACCAAGGGAAATAGAATTTGTCTACATCTCAGCTGCTGCTGGGCTAGCTTGAGAGGTCAGAGGCCCCTTGAGGCTAGGTGTGGGGGTGGCTGCAGCCAGCACAGCTGGAGAAGTAGGGAAGGGTTGGAGCTGTGCAGATTGTTTCTTTTTTCTGGATGATGGCTTAAGATACTGGAATGATAGGCTTTTGGCTAAGGATCGAGTGCATCTCACTAGGGAAGAATGCGGTTGCCTGGAGACTTGCCGATCTGATCAAAATGAATTTAACTGGAAATGGGGGGGGGGTGCAAAAATGCCCTATCAGACTGTAAGGCCAGATACTATAGGCAACAGCAGGCATGTCAGTGACAAAAGAATAATAGTGAGAGACACCTAGTGATTTGCAGGGGAACATGATCATGAAGGAAATTGGGAATGGCACTTCCAGTCTCAACTGTCAATATGCCAGTGTGAAGAATGAGAACAAAAAACTAAGCAAATTGGGATTTTTAACACAAAGAAATAAAAAAAATCAAAGCTATGACTAAGACAGACAAAAGGGATTCACAACTGAAATATACTTGTGGGCACTTCTAAAGACACCAATCTCAGAAGAATTTCTAGAGGAAGGTGTCATTACGCTGATTTATAGGCATCCTGGGGGTCAGCTTAAGAACAGAGAATCAAACAGTGAGTACCAGGGAATGAATATCACTCCCAGAATAGTGGAAAGTCATCATTTGCTTATTTATTGAGTGTCCTGTACCCTTGTTAGGCAGTGGACAAGTCAGCTGAGATCCTTGTTCTCATGAAGCTAATACTGAGGGTAGATGGACAATAAATATATGAACAAGCAAATGTTACTTTCAAGATAACTTCAGATAATGAAAAGGTCACAGAGAAAATAAAACTAATAATAAAAGGGAAGGACTATTATAGTTTGGGTCATCTTGGGCAGCCTATTTATAGAGTTGACTTTTGAACTGAAATGAGAACAAAGAGGATGAACCATGCAAAAATCTGAGGCAACAGTAAAGTAAAGGCAAAGCTCTTGTTGCAAAAAAAAGCTTGACCTGTTGGAGAAAATGGAAGACTGTTTTCTTACTTTTAGTTTTCCCTTACACAGACCATGAGATAAAGATTTGAGTACAGAGTGTTTATTAGAAGATGTATGTAATACTAGTAGGTCAGTGGGAAAATGACCCAGGGAAAGAAAGGCAGCCAGTAGTGAGCAACCCTTTTAATACCTCAGGGAAACTCTTGGTATGGGGCAAAATACATATCTCAAAATTACTCCATTCAAGGAGTAAGGGAGTTGAAATACTTATACTCCAGTGCCTGGAGTCATTGGTTGATAGCTATTCTCCACGAGCAGAATGAACTTTAGAGACTCCAGAAAAAGTATCCAGGCACACTGGCCTCCCTGGTGGCATGAAGACTTAAGTATTAGCACTATGAATCTATAAGCAGCCACTGCAGCATGAGTTCAATACTTGGCCAGGGAGGTGACCCTCATGGTACAGCAGACCTCTCCTGTCTCACCTGCTGCTCCCCTCAGCAGTGTATTTCAGTCTGTCTGCCTATTCTGTTCCCCACTCTGTCTCTAGTAAATCCTCTCACTAATACCCGCCTTTACCCAGTTCTTATATGCATAAATAAATAAACCTTTAAAAAAAAAGCAACGAGGCACAAAGATGCAGACACTGACCATTGGAAAAAGATAGTGCACTGAAATGACTACTTTGAGGGATGTAAGATGAAATTGACCATGTCTGCTATAGCGAGGAAACCTGGGCAAGAGTCAAAGAGAGGGCCAACTGAAGAGTCAAGCAGGGGTTAGATCACCTAAAGTTGAGGCTGCTTGCAAACTAGTAACTGGCAGTGTTTGAATTGGCCTGCACAGTGCTTTCTCTTGTTTCTGTTTGTTTAATTTATTTTGTTTTCCCCCCTAACTGCCAATAATATAAATCAGAAGATCTCACATCTAGACTTAGATTTCTATTGAGAGAGAAATCAAAAGACCTTTTGATCTTCATTTGACATGATTCTCATTCGTTATGGAGACAATCTGTTGGAACCGAGTGGTGGATGCCCCATTTATAGAAGGCCCATGTGCTTTCCAGTTAACCAGTCCTCTGAGTTTTGGTTCAGTGATTGAGGGTATTGTAAGCCATGATAAGAAGTTAGGCTTTCATTCTCGAAGAATGGGTAGGTTTTAAGCAAATAGTTGATACAATCAATCCACTCCATACACTATGAGTCATGAGTGGAAGCAGGTTAGGAAGGAAACAAGTCAGAAAGCTATGGGGTGAGACAGGGGGCCTCTTAGATGGGCCTTTTATCCCCTTTGCAGTGCATCCTGCAAAAAAAAAAAAAAAAACCACCTCTAACAACAGTGCTTATAAATCATTGCTTAATGGTTAACTGTAATTCATTACTTCACACTCTGTCCCTAGTAACTTCTTTGTTTTAGCCAACAGTCCAGTGACTACAAGGCAGAACAGTTGCTAGCTCTCTCACAGATCAGCCATACCCAGTTGATGGTGCATGTGTCTTGAGAAGCACTCTGAACTTTCTCTGACCTTTATCTTCATTAGCATACTGATCTCCACCTCTGGGTAGGACTTGTCCTCCATTTTCTGACATTAACAAACATGTTCTCCTACTGTAGCTTCACCAGTTGGCCTCAAAGTTCTTCCCTTTCCCCTGCATGTAGAATAACATCATCCTTTGCATTCAGCTCTTGGTGGCCTCTATATGGAGATGTGGTTGCCTTCAGAGAGACACTCAGACTTGAGGTGTCCCTGGAGTTTTCTATTGCTTTTTGGCCTCAATAAATCTCAGCTTTTGAATCAACTGTTAGAGTCCTTATTTCAGTCTTCAGTGAGCAAGTCCAGAACCCACTACCACTGATCATTAACAGAGTAGCCTGGGTAAGAGATGATGGGTCTTGGAAAATGGGTTAGGTTGTTGATGAAAACAGTGAAGGAATTAAGCATATAATTTGGAACACACTTGATAGGGTGCTGATGTAGTGGGTGAAGGAAAATGAGACAGCTAGGATTTCATGCAGGTTTCTGGCATTAATATTTATGTGTCTTACTATACACATAAATTACTATATACTGGGGAGTACCTGGTTTAAGGGGGAAATCAAAAGTTCTATTTTGAATGCTGTCTATTTGAGATAGCTATTAGACATTCAAGTAAAAATGTGAAACAGAATATATGAGATATCTCTTAGATATGCATCAGGAGCTGGGGGGGTTGTGATGTCAGGGGAGAAGACAGGAATTTGGGATTTATCAGACAATAGAAATGGGAGTACACTTTCCATTTCTAGCATTTTGTATGTAAGTTATCCCATCAATAACTTTCTCCTACAAAACACCTAGAAATACTGGATAAAAGATAACAAATAACTTTTTAAATACATTGCTAAGTTCAAAAAGAAGTGATTGAAATCCCCCAAGAGCCAAAACAAAGAACAGAACTTAAAGAAAGAGCCCTGGACTGATACTGCTTTATGAATGGCCCGCAGGCAGCTGTGGATTACTAAACAAGTAGAGGTTGAAGGGTTTTGAATTTACTTGTTTTGAACCTTCTTTCGGGGGGTTGGAGGAGAACTACACCATCAAAGACATTAATAATAAAAAAAGACCTTATGTAATTTTGTCTTTTGATTTTAATTTTACTTTTTTATTAATTAAATTTGTTTTCTTATATTGTTGTAGTACCCGTAGTTCTCCGGCCACCATATCACCCGTGAACAATCACCAAATCCCCTTGTGTTCATCCCTCTCTTGTTTTGCCTTCTGTCTGCTCCCTCCTTTGCTGTATACCTCAGCTCTATGATCAGCTTGCTAGTTTTGATTTTTTTCTTGACCGTTTGTTCGGTTTCTCTGTATTCTACATGTAAGTGAGACCATCCGGTATTTTTTTTCCTTCTGACTAATTTTAGTTAGCATAATGCCTTCCAGCTCCATTCATGTTGCTGCAAATGGCATGAATGTCTTTTTTGATCACTGAGTAGTATTCCAAAATGCAAATAAACCACAATTTTTTTTTATCTATTTATCTATCTTTTGGCATTTGGGTTGTTTCCATATCTTGACTATTATAAACAGTGCTTTAATAAACTTAGGTGTGCAGGTTTCCTTTTGAATTAGTGCTTTTGAGTCCTTTGGGTAGATTCCTAGGAGTTGAATCACTGAATCATATGGTAGATCCATTTTTAGTGTTCTGAGGAACTTCCACACAGCTTTCCATAGTGGCTGGACCAGTTTACATTCCTACCAGCAGTGTTAGAGTGTTCCTTTATCTCCACATCCTCTCCAGCTTTTGCTATTTTCTTTTTTATTTTCTTTTTTTTTTTATGTGGGCCATTGTCACTGGGGTGAAGTGGTATCTTATTGTGGTTTTGATTTGCATTTCCCTGATAATAACTGATCCTAAACATTTTTTTCATAAACCAGTTAGCCATTTGCCCTTCTTTGGAGATGTGTCTTTTTCAGTTTTTCTGCCCAGTTTTTGACTGGGTTGTTTGCTTTGTTTTTATTGAGTTCTTTAAGCTCTTTGTATATGTTTGACATCAGTCATATGGTGTGCAAGTATTTTCTCCCATTCAGTAGGTTGTGTCTTTGTTTTTTTTAAGATTTGTTTGTTTATGCATATAAGAGCTGGAGTACAGGCCAGAGTCACGGGAGGTGAGAGGATTCACCAGAGACAGAGTGGGGAGCAGAACAGGCAGATCGACCCAGACACACTGCTGAGGGGAGCATCAGGCAAGGCAGGAGAGGTCTGCTGCGCCATGTGGGTCCCCTCCCTGGCCAGGGATTGAACTCATGCTGCTGTGCAGCAGACACTTCACAGTCTGGCACTCAATGCACTGTACCACCAGGGAGGCCCAGGTTGTTTCTTTCTTTTGATTATTATTTCTTTTGCTGTACAGTAGATTTTTAGTAGTTCCAGCTGCTTATCTTCTCCTTTGTTTTCCTCACTTCTGAAGAAGAACTCTCAAAGATATTTCTGAGGTTTATGTTAGAGTATTTTGTCTGTGTTTTCTTCTATGTATCTTATGGTATAAGGTGCTACATTCAAATCTTTTATCCACTTTGAGTTGATTTTTGTATATGGTGTGAGACAGTAGTCTAGCTTCATTATTTTGCATATTTTAGTCCAGTTTTCCCAGCATCATTTATTGAAGAGGCTTTCCTTGTTCCAGTATATATTCTTTACTCCTTTGTTACAGATTAATATATGTGGTCAATATGTGTGTGTGGTTTTATTTTTGGACTTTCAATTTTATTCCATTGGCCTGTGTCTGCTTTTGTTCCAAAACCACGCTGTTTATATTATAATTTATAAGCTTTCTAGTATTGTTTGAAGTCTGAAAGTGTAATGCCTCCATTCTTCCCCCTTTTAGTCAGGAGAGTTTTTAATATTCATGGTTTTTTTTGTGGTTCCATATAAATTTCAATATTTGTTCTATTTCTTTGAAGAATGCCATTGAGACTTTTATTGGAATTTGTATTGAATCTGTAAATTGCTTTTAGTAGGATGACCATTTTGATAGTGTTAATTCTTCGAGGTCCGCTGCGCCATGTGGGTCAGCTACCTGACCAGGGATTGAATTTAGGCCCTCATGATGATAGTGCTGGGACTTAATCACTAGGCCACCAGGGAGGCTCCCTTCTATTTCTTTTAACTGTGTTTTGTAGTTTTCCTGTATAGGTCTTTCATCTCCTTTGTTATATTTATACCCAGGTATTTAATACTTTGGATACAATTGTAAAAGTGTTGGTTTTCTTAATTTCTTCCTCTTGTGACTGATTGTTTGCATAAGAAGGCTGCTGATTTTTGTGTATTGAATTTGTACGCTACTAAACTGGTTTATTGTTTTAATTAGTTTTTCTGTGGATTTTTTAGGATTCTCTCCATATATATTATATATCATACGCATATAACAATAGTTTCACTTCTTCGTTCCTTATTTGGATTCCCTTTTTGTCTTTTTCTTGCCTAATTGCCCTAGCTTGGAATTCTAGCACTTCATTGAAAATCAGTGGTGAGAGTGGACATCCTTTTCTTGTTCCAGATATTAATGGGATGGATTTCAGTTTTTCACCATTAAAAATGATCTTAGGTGTGGGTTTGTCATGACTTTTATCCTGAGTTTTTTGAGGGCCTTCATCATAAATGGATGTTGGACTTTATCAAATGGTTTCTTAACATCTATTGATATGATCATATGGCTTTTATTTTTCTTTTTGTTGATGTAATTACTTACCTTAATTGATTTTTTTTAAAGATTTATTTATTCATGCATACAAGCACTGGGGTACAGGCCAGAGGTGTGGGGGGGGGTGAGAGGATTCACCACAGAGAGCGGGAGCAGAACAGGCAGATCAACGGAAGTACA
>JAGFMF010011758.1:365-23371 GCA_019455555.1 Galemys pyrenaicus | reverse complement strand
GTCCTTGTCTCCTCATTTTTGGTTTTTGTGTCTTTATTGCTGTTATTGTTATTATTGTTGTTCTTATTCCTTTCCTTAATCCTTATTTGGTTCTCTTATATCCCTCGAATTTTTTTTCTCCTGAGAAATCCCTATGAATCTTCTTCTTCTTTTTTTTGATACTTTGTTATTACGTGGGTACATAGGTGGAATCACTCTGTCTTTTTGATTCATTGATCTAAGTATAATTATGTGATATACCTTCTTTGTTTCTACTAATTCTTTTGCAATGAGGTCAACTTTATAAAATAGTATACTATAGCTACCTCCTTCCTTTTTCTGTTTGCTTGATGTATCTTTTACATTCAACATACTTATATTAATGAATTTGAGTTTCTCATAAAAAGCAAATAATCGTGTTTGTGTTTTAATCTACTTCATCAATATCTGCCTTTTAACTGATGTATTTAGGACATTAACATTTAAGATATATATTGATGTGTTCAATCTTAAGTGTAATTTTTTTTTAGTTTTCTATTCTTGTTTCCCATGTCTTGCTTTCTTTGTGTTAGTTACTTGAACATTTGCACTTATTAGTCCCTATAGTTATATATATATATATTATATACACACACACACACAACTTACAGGATACTGGGATATCAACAAAAGTTATGATATCAACATTTTTCCTTTTCAAGTTGTTTTAAAATGTAACTAGGATTCTGCTTTATTTAGGTGTGGTGAGGCCAACAGGTGAAGAGATTAATCCACTGAAAACCTAGTTTGTTATTCTCAGTTTCCAAGAGGAGGGGCATGTCTTCTCACACAGGGCCATAAACAGAATGCTAGGGTCAGTCAGGAGGCAGGAAAGCATGAGCAAAAGCCTTTATGGAGGCTTGTTTAGAAATAAGGGGTAAGTCAAGTTAAGTGAGGTTTCAAATTGGATAGTTTGAATAATTTCAGTGGCCCTGGGCTTAAAGGTGGTCTCTAGTTGTCTAATACCTGGTCCTGGGGTGAATTGGACAGAGGACCAGTGTCTCTTAAGGAGGTAGTTAGAGGAGCTGGTTTGGAGTATGGGCTGCATATTAGTTGAATCATAAAATGTACTGTTGAAATAAAAATGACCTGTTAAATTTTCCTCTAATTTTGAGGACCCTAACCATTTCATTCTTCTCTCTCCACCTTTCATAATTCTTTTTGGATTGTCCTTTGCATTATTTTCTGAGTTTATCTTATTATGAGTCTATATCATATTGTCCAGAAAAAACAAGTCTATGTATGCCATTTTAGACTCTCATCTGTTTCTTTTATTATTTCTATTTTTTAGATTTTTCCATTTGTTTAGTCATTATAGGCATCAATTTCCTTTCCTATTTATAAGAAAATCATCTTTAAAATCTTTTTTTACCAGTTCCATATATGGATTACCTTAGGATGGCTTATATTCACTACTGTTTCATTTGACATTGGGTCACAATTTCTTGTTCTTTACTTGTCTACTAATTTTTATTTGATCTTTGACCTTGTGGGTCAAAGTGTAGAGACTGTAGATTTTGTTTTGTTCTCTAAAGAGTGCTGATTTTTGTTTAGGCAAAAAAATCACTGATAAAAGTGAATTCATGTGAATATTGTTTATACTTTTTTTTTTTTTTCAAATTTTCCCTGAGATTTAGGATAAGTTCTTTCATCTTATAATGTAGTCTTTCTAGAGAATGAAGAGTTCTGGGATTTAAATGGAAACTTTATGATATTTACCCTTTTTGTTTGGCTGTACTCAAACTCTAAAGTGTCTTTCCTGCAATGGGCAATGACTGGAATCTCTGCTCATAAATTTTAGGCTACTAGCTGTTGATTTATTCCAAGTCTTTGGAATAGTCCAGGGATTTTAGGGGATCCCTCCAAAGTTCCTTTTAGTTTGAAGTTTTATTTATTTACTGAGGTAACATTATTTAAAAGACAGTATAGGTTTCAGATGTACAGTTTTTCATTTCAGCAACTATCTATCACATCATAGAACCACCAAACTTCTAGTCACCATCTACCATAAAGGGATTGGCCCCCTCGATCCACTCCAGTGCCTCCCTCTAGTACACTTACTTTTGCATTCAGATTTGAAGGGTCTTTATTGTTTTGTTTTTGTCTGTTACTTTGCTTTGATTTTTATTTTCCACATGAGTGAGATCATCTGTTGTTTTGTCTTTCTCCTTCTGACTTATTTGGTTAGCATATTCCCCTCCAGTTCCATTCATGTTGTTGTAAATGGCAAAATTTCATCCATTTGTTACAACTGAGTAGTACTCCATAGTGTATATATACTACATCTTCTTTGTTGATTCATTTCTTATTGGCTATTTGGGTTGTTTCCATATCTTGGATATTGTGACTAGTGCTGCAGTGAACAAGAGTACATAATTTTTTGAATTAGTTTTCATTTTTACGAGTAAATACCCAGAAGTGGGATTACTGGCTCATATGATACTCTTTTTCTTATTTTTTTAGTTTTTGAGTAACAGCCATACTGCTTTCCAGAGTGTCTGTACCAATTTACATTCATAGCAACCGTGCATGAGGGTTCCTTTTGTTCTATATATTCATCAACATTTATTGTATCGAAAGCTTGAGGCTCAAGTCAATAGTCTTCACTCTAACCCCCACTTCTGCATCTCTCTAACAGTGCACCCTCTATCCAAGGTGCCAATTTGTGCACTCCATTCTCCAGTGCAGTGCTCAGTCTCAGCAGCCCAGATGTTGGTGTGTGTCCAAGTCATGAACTGTGGGAGGCTCTGCACAGCAGCAGCCACTCCTCCCTCTTGTAGTTGTTCTCCCCATTATCACTCTAAACAAAATCACTCATAGTTTTTCCCACCTCTTTCTTCGGATCCTTGTTCCAAGTGTGAGTTCTTGGGAGCTTTTTTTAAAAAAAATTATTTATTGATGCATACAAGAGCTGGGGTACAGGCCAGAGTTGTGGGAGGTGAGGGATTCACCAGAGACAGAGTCGGGAGCAAAACAGGCAGATTGACTGAAACACACTGCTGAGGGGAGGCAGGAGAGGCCTGCTGCGCAATGTGGGTGCCACCCCTGGCCGGGGGTCAACTTGCACTTCTTCACACTCTTTCACACTGTTTCACAGTGTGGCACTCAACCTGCTGCGCCACCAGGGAAGCACCTGTGGGTTTTTTCCAGTTTTTGTTATGTGGTTGATTTCTAACCTCATACAATTGAGATCAGAAGAGATTCTTGGTGTGATTTATTTATTTATTTTTTAAAGATTTATTTATTTATATATACAAGAGCTGGGGTACAGGCCAGCGTCCAGGGAGGTTAGAGGATTCACCAGCGACAGAGCAGGGAGCAGAACGGGCAGATGGACTGAAACACACAGCTGAGGGGAGCAGTGGGCGAGGCACGAGAGGTCTGCTGTGCCATGTGGGTCCCCTCCCTGGCTGGAGGCAGGGATCGAACTCGTGCTGCAGAGGCTGCTGTTTGCTTCATAGTGTGTTGCTTAACCCACTGCGCCACCAGGGAGGCCCTCTTGGTGTGATTTAAATCTACTTAATTTAACTGAGAAATCTTAATTTCATTGAGATTTTACTTTCTAACAAATGTTACAATTGCACTTGAGAGGAATTCTCTGCTGTTTGGGATGCAATGTTCTGTTCATATCTATTATGTCTATCTAACCTAATCTATCATTCAAGCCCAGTGTTTCCTTAATTATTTTCTGTCTGGAAGATATATGTATTGATGTCTGTGCGGTGTTAAAATCCCCTCTTGTTGCTGTCAGTATCCTCCTTTAGATCCATTAATATTTGTTTCCCATATTTTGGCGTTTCTATGTTGTGTGAATATATAGACGATTGTTTTATTTTCCTGACCCCTTTATCATTACAAAATGCTCTTCTTTAGTTTTTATTTCAGTCTTTCTTTTAAATTCTGTTTTTTTCAACATATAGCAGTACCAGTGTTCTTCTCAAATGCATATGCATGGAATATTTTCCCCTCCATTTTCAGTCTGTGGTTGTCCTTGTCCCTGTAAATGAGTCCCTTGGAGTCAGCTTGTAGTTGGATCTTGCTTTGTTTCTTATAATGCAATTAACCACTTTATGTCTTTTGATTGCAGTGTTAACTCCATATACATTTAAGGTTATAATTGAGATGTGTGTATTCATTGCCATTTTACTAGTTGATTTTTGGTTGTTTCCTTTCTTTTTTTCCCCTGTTCCTTTGTGGTTTGATGATTTTCTTCAGTGGCATATTTAAGTTCCTTTTTCATCCTGGTTTTTGTTTTTACTATAGGTTTTTGCTTTTTTGACTATTGTGAGACCAAGATACAAGACTGTCTATATATACTGATCTCAATTGAGTTGAGCTATTTATATTTGAATATATTCTGAAGCTGTACATTTTTATTCCCGTCTCCAATGTTTTAAAATTTTTATGACCTAATTTTATTTTTTTTCTGGGTATGACTAGCAACTTTATTTTTTTTTAATTTTTTTAAATTTACATACATTTGACATCAATTGTAATCCCCATGGATTCCACATCACCGTAACACCAGTGCACCATCATCTCAGTCCCCCGTGCTCCCGTCTGCCCTTCACCCTTCCCCACTTCCCTCCCCACCAAGTGTCCCTAGTTTGTCTTTGTCTTTTCATTTTTGGTTTTTGTTTCTTTCTTGTTGTTATTATTATTATTATTATTATTGTTCTTATTCCTTTCCTTGATCCTTATTTGGTTCCTGTATATTCCTCCTAGGGGAGGAACCATCTGGTATTTTTCTTTTGCCTTCTGACTTACTTCACTGAGCATCATCCCTTCCAGTTCCATCCATGTTCCTATGAATGTGTCTAGTTTTTCTTTTTTTGACTGCTGAATAGTATTCCATTGTGTATATGTACCATAACTTCCCAATCCACTCATCTGTTTTTGGGCATTTAGGTTGTTTCCAGGTCTTCCCTATTGTAAAGAGTGCTGCTATAAACATGCACCCTTATGTTTATTGTAGCACTATTTATAATAACTTATAAAAAAGAGTAAGATATGGAAAAAACCCAAATACCCAAAAATAGATGACTGGATCAAAAATATGTGCTATATATACACAATGGAATACTATTCAGCAATCAAAAAAGATTAAACTCATGCCATTTGCAGCAACATGAACAGAGCTAGAAGGGATTATGCTCAGTGAGATAAGTCAAAATGAAAAAGAAAAATATTGGATGGTTTCACTTATAGGAGGAGTATAAGGGAACCAAATAAGGGATCAAGGTGGAAAATAATAACAAAGAAAATTAACAGCCAAGTATAATCACTGACATTCTGCGACGATGAGGAGGGAGAGGGATCAAAACAGGGGAGGAAAGAGCGCAAGGTACTATGGTGATAGTTCACACGTGAATTGGTGGTGGGAATTTTATGGGGAGTACACCTGAGAGGAGAAATCGTGCATTGTACAAAAAGGAAAAATGATGTAAAATAAAAAAAAATATATAATAAAATTTAAAAATTTTTCAATTCAGTTTGACATTGTGCTGCAAAACTAAACATAGGTTTATCATGTGATCTTGCATTTGCACCCTGAAGTATCTACCCAATTGATTAAAAACCTATGCCCACTTGAAAGTGGCACAGTTCTGGTAGCATCCAGTGAGCTCTCCAGGGCCTCTGAAAATCTGGAATATAGGGTGTAAATCTTCCCAGAGAAGTACTCATTTCCACAGTAGTTCTGTAACTAAACAGCCTCTGGGATGTAGGAAACAATCAAAAAGTATAAAAAATAAGAATGAGATCCTCCCCCTGGGCAGAAATGCATTCCACCAACTTTGTGGCATGCCAGCTACAGTATTTTCACCACTGTGCCTGTGGAGTGGCGTAGGAAGGAGAGCATTAAGTGTGGTGACTTGGCTCTATAGGAAACAGGGGAGGAGGGCTAGTTAGCTAGAAGGCAAAGGCAAAGTAGGCAGCTTATTCTGGGAGTGTCTGTGTCTTGGGGTGCGTGGGGTAGATCCCTTCCCACTATGTCTGACCTTGATCAGTAGTGATAAGCTGAACAACTAAGGGCTTAAGAATTACAAGTAAAGGGGGGCCTCCCTGGTGGAGCAAAGGGTTAAGCACCACACTATGAAGCATCAGCAGCTACTACAGCACAAGTTTGAGCCCCAGCCGAGGAGGTGATCCACATGGCACAACAGACTTCTCCTGTCTAGCCCACTGCTCCCTTCAGCAGTGTATTTCAGTGGATCTTCCTGTTCTGTTCCCCACTCTGTCTCTGGTGAATCCTGTCACCCCCAACATCTCTGGCCTGTACCCCAGTTCTTGTATGCATAGACAAATAAATATTTTTAAAAAGAATTTCAAGTACAACAGCTGCGACTGGGATAATATGAGAAGACAACTAAAAGAAGTACTTGAATTAAACAATAAAAATAATAATTATTGGAGCTTTGGTAGTGGGGAAACTATGGTGACCACATCTGAGGAGAGAAATTCTATATTGTGAAAAAACTAACAAATATATATATAGAAATGAAAGATGAACATCTTTCAAAGAAAAAGAATGTAACACATGAAGATATCTCTAAAGTCTCTGACACAAATTATAGAATGCAAAAATACCTCACTAAAAGATATTGTTTAAAATGATTCAAATGAAGAACAAAGAATTCAATTAAGTTCAGTTCAAGCTGCTGGGGAGTTTTTATCCAGTGATGGAAAGCCACCAATTGATGACTTAAAAATATGTGAACTATTGCTTATTTTAGTCCATTGTCTTCAGTGAGATGGAAGTCTTTCTTTATAATTTGAAACTGCATGGGCTTGATAAACATTACATATGGAAACTCTAAACAGTCCAAAAAGTAGTTCAATCCAATGCTGTGCCATTTCTTTGGAGGCTTCTCCATTCACCCCATTAAAATATATGTGAGCAAGCATTGTAGGTACTGGGAAATTTAAGCAATGGGTCACAATATAGAAACTAGGTCATAAATCTTGAAGTGCTAAAACCTTAACTTTCTGTCATAAGTCTGCCTATTCCTATTACATTTTAATAAAATGTAAAGTTGTGATGGTCAACTTATATCACCTCCAAAACCCCACCACTCCAAACAGAAGTCATTCAGGAGACCCTTGCAACTCTTTATTCATCACTCAAATATAAATAATTAGTAAATAAAGTTTTGGCCTTCTTTTACCTTACTGATGCTGGCAGTGAGGAAATACAAATGGTAATAGATTCTGGAATAGCCACCCATTTGGTCTCTGTTCATACACCAGAAAGCTAAAGTTCAGACTGTGGCACTTAAAGCTGTGGGCAATGATGTTACTAGAACTGATGAGCAAATATAAGTAGTTTTGAACTGTGATGCTCTTTCACACTTCCCAGCATTTGTGACACATCACAGAGAAAATTAATAAAGAAGCAGTGTGGTTCCTCTCTGACATCCCCACAGGAAATCAGCAGGTTCAGGCAGTAATTGATGTCAATCTTGTACCAATGAAAATAAAACTTTTTTTTTAAAAAATACACCTTTTGGATAAGGGAGAATTGGGCACTTAGAAAGAAGCTGTTTCAACCATATGTAACTTAACAATTAGAGAAAGGAAGATGAGTGGCTTACCTATTCCAACAAAATGTTATCCAACCTTTTTGCAATTTGCTGACTGTAGAAGATGCACATGCTGTGTAAGTAGTCCTTGCTATAATATATTAAAGTGGTTGAATATCAGGCAGAAACCATAGTCAATCTTTTTTAAATTATATATATATTACTTTATTTTTCATTTTTGTACAGTGTATATGTGTCATCCCGTGAAATTCCCATCATTTCACCTGTGCACCATCACCACAATCCCTTGTGCTCTTCCCACCCATTTTGTTCCTTTTCCCTCCTCCTTCCCTCGTGAATGTCTCAGACTTATAGTTGTCTGTTGATTTTGATTTTTAATTTATAGTAACTAATTTTTTTCCTTTGTCCCTTATTTGTTTCCTCTACATTCCTCCCATAAGTGAAACCATCCGATATTTTCCTTTTCTTTCTGGCTTATTTCACTGAGCATAATCCCTTCTAACTCCATAGTCAATCTTATAGAAGAATGTAGAGGACCTAAAAAATTGAACAAATTCAAAATCATGAAAATGAAGACATCTACAAATTGGTCTATGAAGTAATTGATGGATTCTTCTCTTCAGATGATACTGATTAAGACCCTAGCCTGTTTCCAGAAACAGTGCAAGGTAGAACATTTGGTTTCAATTCATCTGCCAGTTTTAGAAACATTTTGTGGAAGTTATGTACAATGCAGCATTGATAAATACATACAAAGATTTGACCCATCAAGTTTGGCTCATGGGATCTGCTGCTGCATTAAACTGAGAAAGAAATTGTGAAGATGGTGAGTGGGGTAAGTGAGAATGAGTGGCAAATTGTAACATATATTTTGCATGAGTGCTTTTTTAGCTTATTCCAAGTAAAGAGGGCTACAAGTCACAGATCTTTAATGCCTGCTGGGAAACACTGACTTACTCTATATTAATTAGTGCAGTCCTGTCATCTTCAAGCCCTGTAAGCATAAAGGAAAACAGGATGCCAGGTTCATCTTCCAGACCTAAGGCTACTCACTCATGAAGCAGAATCCGAGTCCTGGAGTGACTGTGATACTGTATGTGAATGCAAGCAAGCTTGATTTGCCTTCAAGGGGCTTTAGTAAGACATCAAAGTGAGATCATAAATATTTCAATGTACACTAGACAGGAAAACAAAGATCAACTTAGCAACAGACATTGGTTTATTCTGTTTTCCCCTCCTCCATTTTGCCCTTCTCTTCTCTTTTTTCGCTTTCTATTTTTAATTACTTTATCTGCTATGGCTTTCTATTTGCTTTTCAAGTCAGAAAGCTTTTCAGAAAAATTTCCCTGTACATTTGCCCCAGATGACTATTTCACATTATGAAGTCTTCCATATAATCAAAACTAATTTGTGTAGATTTTTGCATGAAAAAATAATACATTTGTTTCAATATAGACTGTGTTAAAGTAATGCAAGTTTCCATAATAGTGTAAAATGTGCTTTAAAAAGTCATCCTTTTCATTTTCAGAAATATCAAACTTTAATAAATTTAATAAATTAAATATAAATTATTCTGTTCAATGGTTTTAGTATCTTTTTATCTTAGATGTAAGCAGCTACTAACAATATATTTTGATCTACTCTTAGGAGAAGACATTGTTTTTTGAAAACATTCATAGAAGTTGTATATGTGTTTTTTATAATTGTATCATTTGTCTTTAGAAGTTATAAACACTAAATTAAATGTAGTATAAATTAATTTGTATAAAAAAGTACTCTTCATCAGGCAGCCATTGCAGGAAATCCTGTGACTTCCCTTCTGAGTGCATGTGTTGCATGAAGAGCAGTTTGCTGAAGGGAATATGCCAGATTGGACACTGTTAGCATCTGCATCTACTTTGTGTTTAAAAATCAAGTGGTAATTCTGAAACACTGTAGAATGGATAAAATTACTTTGTGATACTAAATCCTCATTGAATTAGAGTATTTTTTTGCAGTATTCCTTGTCATCAAAAACTGGAAGCAGCAGAAAACTAGCTTGTGAAATTTATCTACATAGAGTGCAGGCTAGGTTGTTTGGGGTAATAAACACTAAAACTTTTTTTTTTAATTTAAATTTATTAAATATATTTGACATCAGTTGTAGTTCCCAGGCAATTCCCACCACCATTTCACCCATATACCTACCATCACCTCACCTCAGTACCTTGTACTCCTTCTACCTTCATTCTCATCCCTCCTCCCCTCTCCCCCCAGAAGATTCCTTTGGTTTGTCTTTATTCTTTTGTTCTTGTTGTGTTTCTTGTTTGTTTGTTTTTTATTGTAGTTGCTCTTTTCCTTGAGTCCCGTATTTTTTTTTTGGTTCCTTTACATTCCTCCTAAAAGTGAAACCATCTGGTATTTTTCTTTTGCCTTCTGACTTATTTCACTGAGCATAATCCCTTCTAGCTCCATCCATGTTTCTATAAATGTCCCTAGTTTATCTTTTTTGAATGCTGAATATTATTCCATTGTGTATAGGTATCACATCTTCTTGATCCAATCACCTACTTTTGGACATTTGGATGGTTTCCAGGTCTTACCAATTATAAATAGTACCACAATACACATGGGGTACAGGTGTTCTTTTGGATGGGTGTTTTTGTGTCTTTTGGGTAGATCTCTAGGAGTGGGATTGCTGGGTCATATAGTAGCTCTATTTTCAGTAGACTGAGGAACCTACATACAGCTTTCCACAGTGGGTGGATTAACTTGCATTCCCACCAGCAGTGTAGTAGAGTTCCTTTTTCTCCATATCCTTGCCAACGTTTGTTGTTAGTTTTTTTGATATAGGCCATTCTTATCAGTGTAAGGTGACATCTCATTGTGGTTTTAATTAGCATATCCTTGATTATGAGGGATGTTGAACATTTTCTCATGTGCCTGTTGGCCATTTGCATGTCCTCTTTGGAGAAATGTCTTTTAATTTCTTCTGCCCACTTTTTGATTGGGTTTCTTACTTTGTTTTTCTTGAGTCTTGTGAGTTCTTTGTATATCTTTGTGATCAAGTCCCTTATCAGTTGTGTGGAGAGCAAAAATTTTTCCCACTCAGTGGGGTGTCTCTTTGTTTTAGTTAATGTTTCTTTTGCTGTACAAATGCTTTTTAATTTGATGTAGTCCCAGGTGTTTATCTTCTTTTTCAATTTTATTGCTTTGGGGGATGAATCTTTAAAGGCCTTACTGAGACGTATGTCTTGTAGCATTTTACCTATGTTTTCTTCTATATGTTTTATGCTTTTGGGTCTTATGTTCAGTTCTTTTATCCATTTTGAGTTGATTTTTGTACATGGTGTGAGGTAGTGATCAAGTATCACTTCTTTGCATGTGGTAGACCAGTTTTGCCAGCACTATTTATTGAATAAGCTGTCCCTGTTCCATTGCATATTCTTTGCTCCTTTGTCAAAGATCAGGTGTCCATAAATGTGTTGTTTTACCTCTGTACTTTCTCTATGGTTCCATTGGTCCATGTGTCTGTCTTTGTTCCAGTACCAGGCTGTTTTAATTACTATTGCTTTATAATAAAGTTTGAAGTCTGGGAGTGTGATACCTCCATTCCCCTTCTTTTTAGTCAGGAGAGCTTTGGCTAATCGAGGTATTTTGTGTCTCCATATGAATTTCATCAGTATTTGGTCTATTTCCTTGAAGAATGTCATTGAGATTTTTATTGGTATTGCATTGAATCTGTCAATTGCTTTTGGTAGGATGGCCGTTTTGATAATGTTCATTCTTCCTATCCATGAACAGGGGATATCTTTCCATTTCTCTCTGTCCTCTTCTATTTCTTTTAACAATGTTTTATAATTTTCTCTATATAGGTCTTTTGCTTCTTTAGTTAGGTTTATTCCTAAGTATTTGAATTTTTTTACTTCAATTGTAAAAAGTGTATTTTTATTGATTTCATCCTTTTTAAATTGGTTGTTTGTATATAGGAATGATACTGACTTTTGTGTGTTGATTTTATATCCTGCTACTTTACTAAAATGGTTGATTCTTTTAATTAGATTTTCTGTAGAGTTTTTAGGGCTTTCCAAGTATATTACCATAGTGTCTGCAAATAGAAATACTTTGCTTCGCCTTTCCCTATTTGTATTCCCTGTATGTCTTTTTCCTGTCTTATTGCTCTGGCTAGGACTTCCAGTATTATACTGAATAGCAGGGGAGAGAGTGGGCATCCTTGTCTTGTTCCTGATCTTAAAGGGAATGTTTTCAAATTTTCACCATTGAGGATAATATTGGCTATGGATTTGTCATATATAGCTTTTATCATGTTGAGGTGTGGTCCTTCTTTTCCCAGGGTTTTGAGAATTTTCATCATGAATGGATGTTGAACTTTGTCAAATGCCTTCTCTGCATCAATAGATATGATCATAGGGTTGTTATTCTTCTTTTTGTTGATATGTTGGATTATGTTGATTGATTTTCAGATATTGAACCATCCTTGTGCCCCTGGGATAAATCCCACTTGACCATGGTGCATTATCCTTTTAATTCTGTTGGCTAGAATTTTATTGAGAATTTTTGCATCAGTGTTCATTAGAGAGATTGGCCTGTAGTTCTCTTTTTTGTGTTGTCTTTGTTTGATTTTGGTATTAGTGTTATGTTGGCTTCATAGAATATATTAGGTAATGTTCCTTTTTTCTCGGTTTCTTGAAAGAGTTTGTATAAGATAGGAAAGAATTCATTTCTGAATGTTTGGTAGGATTCTTTTGTGAAGCCATCTGTTCCTGGGCTTTTGTTTTTGGGGACTGTTTTGATTACTGCTTAGATTTCACTGCTTGTGGTTGGCTTGTTTTAGTGTCCTATTACTTCGTTGTTTAGCTTTGCATGGTTATATTGTTCTAGGAACTTGTTCATCTCTTCTAGATTGTTGAGTTTGTTAGGATATAACTGTTCATAGTATCGTCTGATTATTCTTTTAATCTCTACTGAGTCTGTTGTGATTTCTCCTCTTTCATTTGTGATCCTATTTATTTGTGTTTTCTACTGTTTTTTCTTGTTAGCCTGGCTACTTTTTGTTTTTGTTGATCTTTTGGATTTTTTTTACATTTCCATTTCATTTATTTCTGCTTTAACTTTTGTAATTTCTTTTTTTCTACTGGTTTTAAGGTCCTTTTGTTGCTCTTTTTCTAGTTCATTGAGATGGGAGCTTACATGGTTTCTTTGAGTTTTTTCGTGTTTGTTTATATGGGCCTGGATTGCTATAAACTTCCCTCTTATTACTGCTTTTGCTGCATCCCATACATTTTGGAATGTGGTGACCTCATTGTCATTAAGTTCAAAGTATCTTTTAATTTCTTCTATAATCTCCTTTATAATTCATTGATCTTCTAGTAGTGTGGATTTCAGTCTCCATGAAGTGTTTGCATTTCTTATTTTCTTTTCATAGTTTATTTCTAGTTTGATAATTTTGTGGTCAGTAAATGTAGTTGGAATGATTTTGTTCTTACTGTATCTGTTGATATCGGCCTTGTGGCCCAATATGTGATCAATTCTGGAGAATGATCCATGTGCATTTGAGGAAAAAGTATACTCTGGGTTTTTTTTTGGATGTAGTGTCCTATAGATGTCTGTTAAGCTCATGAGTTCTAGGTCTTTATTTAGGGCTCTGGTCTCTTTATTTTTTATCTTGTTGATCTGTCCATTGGTGAGAGTGGGGTGTTGAAGTCTAATATATAAGCATTTTCTTTTATGTTTCTTTCAGAGGTGATAGTAATTGTCTGATATATTTTGGTGATCCTTCATTTGGTGCATATATATGGATAGTGTTATGTCTTCTTGATATACTGTGACTTTGATAATTATGTAGTGTCCATCTTTGTCTTTTTTTACCTTTTTTAGTTTGAAGTCTGTTTTGTCTTATATAAGTATGGCTGTTCCTTCTTTCTTTATTGGTCCATTAGCTTGTAGGATTGTTTTCCAACCTTTTACTTTCAGGCTATGTTTGTCTTTTGCATTTGAATGTGTTTCCTAGAGACAGCAGAAGGTTGGATTTTGATTTTTGATCCAGCCTGCTACTCTATGTATTTTTATTTCTTAAATTAGTCCATTTACATTTAGAGTTAAAATTGTTATGTTGGCATCTGTATTTACCATTTTGTCTTTTTGTGTTTTGTTTTTGGTTGCCTTAATCTGTTCCTCTTATTCATTCTTCTGTTGGTTTTGGTTTTAGTGCTTCTTGTAGTATTTTTTTGAGTGGAGTTTTGGTCGTGCTGAATTTCTGAAGATTCTGTCTGTCTGAGAAAGTCAGTATTTTTTTCTTCATATATGAAGGAAAGCTTTGAAGGATAAAGAATTCATGGTTGGTATTTGTTGTCTTGAAGTTTTTTGAATATGTCCCTCCAATCACTCCTTGCCTGTAGTGTGTCTTCAGAGAAGTCTGATGTTAGCCTGATAGGTTTTCCTTTATATGTTAGCTGTTTCTTCCCCCTTGACAGTTTCATTATTTTTTTCCTTGTCTTGGATTCTTGGGAGTTCGGCCTATGCAGCACTGTTTCTCCACAGTTCCAGGTACTCACTTCCTGGCCCAGTGTATCCCCAGCCCCCCAATCTATGGGCAGGTGGGTTGGCAGGTCTGCTGCAATGCCAGCTGTGCTTCTGAAGTGTGCCCCTGGAGACTGGGAGTTATTTATAGATTGCCCTGTGAAGTGCTATTTCTGCACAGTTCCAGGCATTCACTTCCTGGCCTAGGTGATCCCCAGCCTCCCCAATCTGTGGGTGGGTCCACAGCAAAGCCCCTGGCCTAGCTCATGCTTCTGGCATGCACCCCAGGAGCCTGGCCTTTGTCTATGAATAAGCATTAAAACTTTCCATGTTTTACATGGAAAAAATTTAAAAGTTTAAAATTAAATAAAAACCTATACCCACACAAAACCTGCATATATATTTGTAACAGCATTATTAATAATCACAAAAAATTGGAAGCAACCAAGATGTTCTTCAGTAGGTGAATGAGTAGACAATCTGTGGCACATCTATATGGTAGAATATTATTCTGTGATTTAAGATAATGAGTATCAAGTCACAAAACAATATGGGGAACCCTACATACATATTGCTTAATGAAAGAAGCCAGTCTGAAGGAGCTACATGATGTGTGATTCTAATCATATGAAAAGGGAAAACTATAAACAAAATGATCAGTGATTACTAGGGGCTGGGAAATGGAAGAATGAAGCACAGGCAAGTTTTAGGGCAGAAAATATCTGTTTGATAATATAATGGTGTATAGGAGACAGTATACCTTTGTCAAAACACTTAGAACTTTTCTTAAAGTACAGAAGAGTGAATGTTAAAGTGTACAATTAAAAAAAGTCATTTGGTTAATAATAAATTCCAGGAATAAATGAAGACTATTACAAAAGTATCTAACTATATTACAATATGAAAACTTCACTGAAGAGTGTATGTGGGGGTTGGGGTGGGGTGGGAATAGGTGCTGACCTAAAAACTTTGGAAATGAATAGAGTAAAATTAAAGACACAAGGTTATATAATAAGAATGGTAATCTGTTTATAAAGTCTGTTTCCCATGTGGGTATGACTTAATAATTCTGATGGTGCTAGACACATATAGTAGAATTGAAGAATAAATAGATGGCAGAGGTTGGGAAGCAGGTTTCTCACTTTTGGCATGGAAATTTATAGATAAAAAAGGAGAGGAGGCTAAAACTATCCATGTGGTAATGGGTTAGTGTTGGAGACATCAATATGAATTCATGTTTAATTTAATGTAGATGCAGATGGTTACATACAGAAATGTTTGTGTGTGTATTTATGTATATACTTGAGTTAATCTATACACACTTATTTCTTTGTTCTGTCATTAAAGAGAGTCTAGAAGCAATGAAACCACAGGAACAAAAAGCATATCTAGATTCCAAATAATGGTTTCTACAATAAAAGGAATGAGGGTTCATTGGAGAAATGGGTAGTTCTAGAACTGGGGCAGGAAGTATACACGGTAAGCCTAGCATCTTCTACTCCTATGAACTAAAGAAATACTTAAACACACACACAAACACACACACTCATACACATTGATGGATGTCTGTCAAAAGAGTATAGGAACCAAATGAAAGAGCTCTTAATGGTCGAAATTAGGATAATTTGAACAGTAAAATAAAGTCATATTTTATTAATGACCCAAAGTAAAAAATGAATATCCATCAATGTGAACTGATAGAAATCACTAAATTAATAGATGGCGAGAAGAAATAAATCTCCCATGCAGAATAATTCCAGATAATGTGGATACTATTCCTTCAGAAAGGGGAGTAAAATCATCCACTTCTTTTGTTTTTAAAATTATGTTTGTTGAGCTAACATTGTTATACAACACAGTATATGTTTTAAGTGTACATTTCACAAAAGTATGTTGCCAAACCCACCCACCAACAAAGCACCACGGACCTCCAGTATAGTCCATTGGGTCCCCTCCACTTTTAGTCCCACCATCCCACACTCCCATTCTAGTAGTTTTGAACAGGAGCGGCAGAGAGTTCCTGAGAACAGAGAGCTACCAAAAAGCCCCAAAAAGCCAAAAGGTCACAAACTAGAATCAAGGGCTATAGCAATAGGCTATAGCCTAACAGAGGACAGTGCCTGATAAGAGGACAGGTCACTAACTATGGGTTCTCACCTGTGTGAAAAATTGCAAGAGACCTCAGGCTCCAAGAACAACAACCATGGGGTTTATTTTACAAATAGGGGAAACAAAGTGTTTACTGTATCCACAAGTGGCTGGCTACTTCATCCAGATAGCATCAGTTATGGTCATCATTGGTACCCAGGAGTGCTCGACAGCACTGGGCAGTAGTGATGGCCACCACTGATCCTGCAGAGGTAGTGTCAGAGACACCCAGCATTAATAGCTCTTTGTGAGTTGTTGGGCCATACCAACAATGAACAGCTCTTTGAGACACTAGGCCCAGGGCCTTTGGTACTTATTTCAGTCAATGTCAGAGATAGGACCAAGGCCCAGTCTCTGACAGAGTCCTTCAGCTCCTCTTCCCTTCTCATAGGGCAGCTGCTGGATGCTTCTTTTCTTCTCTCTTTGTAGGTTGGAACCATCTTCTCTTCTTGAGGGGCTGGTGTAGTATCCTCTTCTTCAGGGCTCTCTTCCTCTGCAGGATCTCTTTATTTGGGTTGCTGCTTCTCCAGGGGCTCCTCTTTCTCAGGGCTGCTGCTTCTCTGGGGACTCTTCTTCTTCAGGGTTGCTGCTTCTCTGGGTCTCTCTGGCTCTATCCAACCCTGACTTATATTCACTTTCAGGGTGCCCAACCACCAGCCTGATTGGACCATTTTTCAATTCTGTGGCTGATTGGTCTATTCCATAATCCAGGAAGTGCACTTTACATAAAAGGGCTCTGCCACAACTGACTTATGGTATGAGACCGGGTCCTGGTAACAAAACACCAATCAACTCATAGCTCACACCTGATTGGTCCATTCCATGATTCAAGAAGTACACTGTTACATAAAAGGTCTCTGAGGAGCAACTGCCACAACTGTCTTGTGGTGGAGCACCAGGGAGAGAGAACATCACTGCTCCTGCTGGTTCCCACCACTAAGGTGGCTGGGTTCTGGTAACAATTTCAAGTCTTTAGTCAGATTTCAAGTGTTTATTTTTGTTTTCTTTTTGTCTGTTCCTTTACTTTGTTTTTATATTCCACATATAAATAAAATCATACAACATTGGTCTTTCTCTTTCTAGCTTATTCTATTCATGTCACGAATAGGTAGGTTTCATCCTTTTAAATATATAGTGGAGTGGTATTCCATCATATATATAAAACATATCTTTGCTTTTTAAAGATTTATTTATTTGTGCATACAAGAGCTGGGGTACAGGCCAGAGTTGCAGGAGGTGAGAGGATTCACCAGAGACAAAGTGGGGAGCCGAACAGGCAGATCGACTGAAATACACTGCTGAGGGGAGCAACAGCGGGCAAGGCAGGAGAGGTCTGCTGTACCATGCGCGTCCCTCCCTGGCTGGGGATAGAACTCCAAACCCTGTCCCCTGTGCTGTGGATGCTTCACAGCATGGTGCTCAACCTGCTGTGCCACCAGTGAAGCCCTAAAATATATCTTTCTTTTTTTATTAACTTTTTTTTAATATATATTTGACATCAATTGTAATCCCTATGTATTCCCCATNCCACCAGTGAAGCCCTACAATATATCTTTCTTTTTTTATTAACTTTTTTTTAATATATATTTGACATCAATTGTAATCCCTATGTATTCCCCATCACCATATCACCAGTGCACCATCACCTCAGTCCCTCGTGCTCCTGTCTACCCTCAACCTCCATCTCCCCCCTCCCCTCCAAGTGTCCCCAATTTGTCCTTGTCTTTTCATTTTTGTTTTTTGTGTCTTTATTGTTATTGTTATTATTATTATTATTGTTCTTTCCTTGATCCTTATTTGGTTCCCTTATATTCCTCCTAGGGGAGGAAACATCTTTCTTAAAAATATTTTTAATTGAGGTAATAGTACGACACCCACATCAGGTATTCCAACTGTACTGCAGTCACTGATAAGTCATCCCAAATCCACCCACATAGTCCATTGTGCTTCTCCCCCCTCTTTGATCTTACCTTTCCCCTACCCTTTCCAGGTCTGCATGCGTCATTTCTATAGTCAGATTTCAAAGGTCACATTTTAAACGTGTCTTTATCTTATCCTTAGTTTGGTTTTTATATACTCCACATATTAATGGCATCATCCTGTATTTTTCCTTCTCTCTCTGACTTATTTTACTTAGCATTATGCCTTACATCTCCATACATGCTACCGCAAATCATGAGTTTACCTTTTTTGATTCGGTGTAATATTCCATTGTGTATGTCGATCATGTCTTGATCCACTCATCTGCTTTGGAACACTTAGCTTATTTCCATAATTTGGCTATAGTAAAGACCACTGCAAAAAAACAATGGAGTGCAAGTTTCCATTTGTTTTTATTTAATCCTTTAAAAATATTTTTATATATTTACATTATTGTTCATTTTTATACAATATTTCCTTTCTCCTCTTGCATGTAGTCCCTATAAAATTCCCACCACTATAGCACTTATTACCCATCACTATAGTCCCTTGTGCTCCCCTTTTACTCTCACTCCCCTGAGGAATATCTCTGATTTATAATTGCCTGCTAATTTTGTTTTAATTCATTATTATTTCCTGATCCCCTATTTGGTTCTCCTATACTCCTCTTATAAGTGAAGCCATCTAATATTTTTCTTTTTCCTTTGGATTTATTACCCTTCCAGCTCCACCTATGATGCTGCGAATGGAATGAGTTTATCTTTTTTGATTGCTGAATAGTACTACATTGTGTATATATACCACATCTTCTGGATCCAGTCATCTATTTGGGGGCATTTGGGTTGTTTCCTTACCTTACCTATTATAACTAGTGCTACAATAAATATAATAGTCAGGCATCCTTTTGAATTAATGTTTTTGTGTCCTAGATTCCTAGGTGTGGAATTGCTGGGTCATATGTTATCTCCATTTTCAGTAGTTTGAGGAAACGCTGCACAAATTTGTGTTGAATTCTTGGAAGCTTTACTATAATGTGCCTTGCTGTAGTTTTCCTTTCATTGTGTTAATTTGGTGTTTTTCTAGTTTCCTATATGTTTATTTTCATCTCCTTCTTCATGCTTGGGAAGTTCTCTTCGATTATTTCCTTTAATAGTCTCCCAGTTCATTTGTCTCTCTCCTCACCTTCTGGGATTTCCATAACTTATATTATTACCTTTCTTCATGGTGTCAGATAGTTCTCAAAGTGTTTCTTCATTCTTTTTCCTTTGTACTTATCTTTCCTTTTCTTTTTTGGTTCTTTTTTATATTTGTATCTTCGAGAAGACTGAATCTTCCATTTCTTCAATCTGTTTTCATTACTTTTCTCAAAGTTCTTTAGTTGCTCCATTAATCTTTTAACATCCTGCATTTCCTTCATTTCCTTCTTTAAGTACTTAATTTCATTCTTCAGTTAATTATTTATATTTCCCATATAATACTTTTCCTGTTTTTTCTTTATGTTTTTTAATCATGGCAATCTATTTTTTAAAAGATTTGTTTACTTATGCACACAAGAGCTTGGGTATAGGCCAGAGGTGTGGGCAATAAGGTGATCCACCAGAGACAGAGTGGGGAACAGAACAGGCAATCTGACTGAAACACACTGCTGAGGGGAGCAGCAGGCGGGGCAGGAGAGGTCTACTACAAATCATGGTGATTCTAAATACTCTATATGGCAGACAGAGAAGTTCTTCCATGTCATTGTTGTTGAGTTCTGGGGCCTGACTTTCTTGTTGTTGTGTGTCATTCCCCAGAATGGCTTCTAATTTGCACCCAGAGGGCTTATTAGTTATTTGTAATATTCTTTCCCCCTGTTGTTTGTTTTTGAATTTGTTTCTACACTGGGCCACTTGTATTGGAGAACATCCCTTTGGGGTGCTCCTACTGGGACTTGTTGCCAGGCTGAGTCTGGCACTGTTTCCAGACTTCACAAGGAGTGTGATGCTATGGATGTGTTGATGAGTGCTATTCCTGAAGATTACTGAGTCTCTGTATGTTACTGGTCTATTCCTCCACATGTGTCTTTTTAAAGTAGAATTTATTTACTTATATATATATATTACAGTATTGTTCATTTTTGTACAGTATTTGCTTTCTCCTCTTCCACAACCAATTCACCCATGCACCATCACCACAGTCCCTTGTGCTCTTCCTTCCCCTGTTTTTATCCCTTTCCTTCCCCCTTCCCTAAAGAATGCTCTGATTTATAGTTGCCTGTTAATATTTTTGTTATTATTTTTCCCCATGATCCCTTATTTCATTCCCATAATTGAAACCTTCTGATGTTTTTCTTTGTCCTTCTGATTTACTTCACTGAGCATAATTCCTTCTAACTTGATACATGTTGCTGTGAATTACATGAGTTTATCTTTTTTGATTACAGAATAGTATTGCATTATGTATATATAACACATCTTCTGAATCCAGTCATCTATTTTTGGGCATTTGTGTTGCTTCTATCTCTTACCTATTATATACAGTGCTACAATAGACATCGGGGTGCAGATATCCTTTTGAATTAATGTTTTTGTGTCCTTTGGGTAGATTCCTAGGAGTGGAATTGCTAGAATTTGCTGGGTTATATGGTAGCTCCATTTTTAGTAGTTTGAGGAATCTCTACACACTTCATAGTGGTTGGACCTATTTTCATTCCCATCAACAGGTAGGAGTGTTCCTTTTTCTCTACATCCTTGCCTGTTTTTTTTTTTTAATATGTGCCATTTTCACTGGTGTAAGTTGGTACCCCAGTGTGGTTTTGATTTGTATTTCCTTGATTATAAGAGATGCTGAATATTTTTTTCATATCCCTGTTGCCCCTGTTGGCCATTTGCATTTCCTCTTTAGAGAAGTGTTTTGTTTTTCAGCTCTTCTGCACATTTTTTGACTAGATTTGACTGTTTACTTTGTTTTTGTTGAGTCATATGAGTTCTTCATAGTTCTTTGTGATCAGTCCCTTATCATTTGTATAGAGTGCAAAAATTTTCTCCCAGTCAGTGGGGTGTCACTTTGTTTTGATTAATGTCTCTTTTGCTCTATGGAAGCTTTTTCATTTGATGTAATACCAGCTGTTTATCTTTTTTTTTTTTTTTGCTTTGGGGGATGAGTCTTTAAAGATGTAACTGAGATGTATGTCATGTAGTGTTTTGCCTATATTTTCTTTTTTTTTACAGATTTATTTATTTATTTATGCATACAAGCACTGGGGTACAGGCCAGAGGTGTGGGGGGGTGAGAGGATTCACCACAGAGAGCAGGGAGCAGAACAGGCAGATCAACGGAAGTACACTGCTGAGGGGAGCAGCGGGCACAGCAGGAGAGGTCTGCTGCACCATGTGAGTCCCCTCCCTGGCAGGCGGCAGGGATCGAACTCGTGCTGCAGTGGCTGCAGTTTGCTTCATAGTGCGTTGCTTAACCCACTGCGCCACCAGGGAGGCCCTATATTTTCTTTATATATTTATGGTTTTGGGTGTTATGCTCAAATCTTTTATCCATTTTGAGTAGGTTTTTGTGCATGGTGTGAAGTTGTAGTCTAGTTTTATTCTTGTGCATGTGGTGATCCAGTTTTCCCAGCACCAGTCATTGAACAAACTGTCCTTTTTCCATTGCATATTCTTTACTCCTTTGTCAAAGATTAATTGTCTATATATATGTGGCTTTATATCTCAGCTTTCTAAAGCCTACATGTGTGTCTTAACCTACAAGGCCAGATGTGGTCTGTGCATGATGTTTGGGTTCATAGAGACTCTAACATTGTGTGTGGGCCAAAAGGCACTCTCTCCAGTGGTTGCTGCTCCACATGTGTACAGGCCCCTCCCTTTGCCCTCCTGGTGGCCTTCCACAGAGGTATGCAAAATGAAGGGCACTGTCTTAGATCTTTCTCTTCATGTTTGTTTGCTGGGGACTCCCTCCTTACTTGGCTCCAGGAGGGGTGCTGGGGTTTGAGTTACCGGCCTTCAATAGCTTTGTAGGCAGGTCCATGTTTTCCAGGGATTGGCTACTCACCTTTGTTTGCCCAGGTTTGTTTTGACAGATCCATTTTTAATCTTTTGAGATAGCATCATACTGTTTTCCATATGGCCTGGAACAGTTTGCATTTCCACTGACAGTGTGGAAGGGCTCCCTTTTCACCATATCCTTGCCAGCACTTGGTGTTTCTAGACTTTTCAATATGGGCCACTCTCACATGTGTGAGGTAGTATCTCATTGTGGCTTTGATTGGCATTTCCGTGATGATGAACAGTTTTTCATATGGCTTTTTTCAGTCTGCATGTGTTCTTTGGAAGTGAGAAAATTTATTTTTTTTGCATATAGCTGTCCAGTTTTGCCAACACCATTTATTGAAGAGGCTATCTTTGTTCCAGTGTATCATTCACCCCTTTGTCGTAGGTTAACTCTCCATATAGATTTATTTCTGAGCTCTCAATTTTATTCCATTCGTCTGTGTGTCTGATTTTGTTCTTGTGTCAGACTGTCTTATTTATTATGACTTTATAATAGAGTTTGAAGACTTGAAATATCATACCAACAATCTCTCTTTTTTTAACCAGGATTGCTTAAACTTTTGAGTCTTTTGTGATTCCATATGACTTTCAGTAGTGTTTGCTCCAGTTCTTTGAAGAATTCCATTGATACTTTTATTGGGATTGCATTAAATCTATATATTGCTTTGGGTAGGATGACCATTTTGTTGTTGTTGTTGCTGTTTTATTTTTTTTTAAAGATTTATTTATTTACGCATACAAGCACTGGGGTACAGGCCAGAGGTGTGGGGGGGGGGTGAGAGGATTCACCACAGAGAGTGGGGAGCAGAACAGGCAGATCA
>JAGFMF010011757.1:70789-102083 GCA_019455555.1 Galemys pyrenaicus | reverse complement strand
TGTGTCCTCCAAGGACATCCTGGGCCCCAAAGGAGGCCAGGGCCGGATGCCCGCAGCCTCCAGCCTGCGCCCCGACCCGGGTTCTGTTTGTGGCTCACGTGCCAATTGCCCCAGAGCCTGAGCAGGTGCGCCCACTGCGGGCCCCGCCCCCGCCCACTGTCACGCCCCGCCCAGTTCCTCGGCCCCGCCCACCGCCCCGCCCCGCCAGACACCACCCCAGCCCCGCCCCGCGCCCGCCCCCCACTGAGCACCTGGCCACAGGTGGAGGCACAGGCTGCTCAGGGCTTGACCCTGGAAGGAGCCGAGTCTCGGCCCATCAGGCAGCAGAGAGTGAGAGGCGCAAGACAGATGGTGGGGAGCGGGTTTATTTAGCAGTTCACGGGCGCTTCGTGCGTGGCGCGCGGGCGCGACGCCCGCTCTTGGGGACCAAGGACCACGCAGCTCGAGGCGCGGGCCGCAGCCCGCTGGCCCCACGGAGTCAGTCCTAGAGCAGACGGGTCAGGGCGTGCGGCGCCTGGAGGCCCGCGGGGGCGGTTCGTCGGGAGGCCAGTCCAGGCCAAGCCAGAGCCAGGCGGGGCAGGGCGCGTGTGCAGAGGCTGCGGGTGAGGTCGGGGGTCGGGGAAGGCGCAGCGTGACCCCAGGGGCGGGAAGGAGGGACCTGATCGCAGCAGGCGACACGTTGTCTCTCCAGCCAGCGGGCTCCCTTAGCCTGGAGTCCCGGCTCTCCAGAAGGGGAGATGGCTCGGGGGAGACACCAGGGGTCCGGCAGCAGCTCCAGCCACAGGGCGGGGGCCTGAGGGCCTCCGTGGGGTGTGTGGGTGGAGCTCAGATCTTGCACTGGCAGCAAACAGGGGCACCACAGCTGCACTGGGAGCAGCCGGGCTTGCCGCAGCTGGGCTTGCAGCAGACGGGGACACAGCAGCTGGACTGGCAGCAGCTGGGCTTGCAGCAGACGGGGGCACAGCAGCTGGACTGGCAGCAGCTGGGCTTGCAGCAGACGGGGACACAGCAGCTGGACTGGCAGCAGCTGGGCTTGCAGCAGACGGGGACACAGCAGCTGGACTGGCAACAGCCACAGCCCCCACAGCCCCCACAGGAACCACAGGAGCCACAGCCCCCCTTGCAGCCACCACAGGAGCCACAGCCCCCCTTGGAGCCCCCACAGGAGCCACAGCCCCCCTTGGAGCCCCCACAGGAGCCACAGCCCCCCTTGCCACAGCTGGAGCAGGAGCAGGCAGGCACGCAGCACAGGGGCATGCAACAGCAGGAGCCACAGCCCCCGCAGCCCCCGCAGCCTGAGCCACAGTCCCCGCAGCCTCCGGAGCAGCCACAGCAGCCCATGGTTCTGGTGAGTCGAGGATGGGGTGGGTCAGAGAGCAGGTGGAGAGGGAGGGTTGAGTGTGGAGGCTGCCGGGGGCGGGGCCTTTATACACCTGTGGCCAGGCTAGCTGGCACGAGGCCCTTCCTGCTTCCTGTTTCTGTTTGTGCCGCTTCCCCAGGGAATTTCCCTTGTGTTGTCCTCACAGCGCAGTGTTGACGTGCCTCTTTGGGCTTCTGTGCGGCAGCCTGTCTGCTCCCCAGTACGCAGACCCAGCACCCTGCTGGGGGGTTGCCTGGGAGAGGGCAGGGCGGGACTCCCCTGGGCTGCGGCCTGGGACGCCTTTGCAGCCTGGCCCGCTCAGGCAAGGGAGGCCTCTTCTCAGGACGGGAGCTGCAGCTCTAGGCCTGCGCTCCTTCCCTGCGCTCTCCTGCAGTGACCCCTGCCCGCACCCGCACCCCGCAGCTGCCACCCTCTCTCCCGTACCCCCTCTGGAGCAGGCTCAGGATGCCCAGGGGAACTGGGCCTCAGACAGACCTGGCATGTTTTCTCTTTTTGTTTTTTAAGATTTATTGTATTTATTTGCCTGTGCAAGAGCTGGGGTGCAGGCCAGGGGTGTGGAGGGAGACAGAGACAGAGTGGGAACAGAACAGGCGGGTCCACTGAAACACACTGCGGAGGGGAGCAGCGGGAGGCAGGAGAAGTCTGCTGCCCCGGGGGTCCCTCCCTGGCTGGGGATCGAGCTTGTGCTACAGCGGCTGCGGAGCCCCACAGTGCTGAGACTCAGCCCCGCGCCCCAGGGAGGCCCTGGCATATTTTCTTGGTAGCCCACATGCCAGAGTCAGATGTCACAGTCCCTCTGCCCCAGGCCAGACGCTTCTGCTGCCCCAGCCGCCCTGCGGTGGGTGTAGTGTGCGGGTGGGAGTGGGGGCAGAGGCCCTGTGTGAACCCCAGCTCCGACTGCAGAGGGGGTGGCTCGCTTTGGCGGGGCATCAGGAGTGTGTGGGGGCTGGGTGCAGCAGACAGGCCCAGCAGCCACCACCGCCCACCCAGCGGGAGCACCCTGCAGCACCCGGCTGGGCAGGGGTGGGCTGGCTCCCCACCCTGGCAGTCTGCTGGACGTCCTCCTGGTGTCCAACCAGCACCACCCGCCGACTGCGTGGGCATCCGACGCGGCTCCGCGGCTCCGGGCCCAGCGCGCTGTTCCGCACAGGCAGACTGGCGCTTCCCAGGAGCCGCGCCACGGTGGAACCAGCTGCTGCAGCAGAGGCAGGTGGAGGAGAGGCGGGGCCTCTGGCACTAGCTGGGGCTTTGCTGGCCTCGGAGCCACCAAGCGGAAGCACCGCCCTGCGGGTGGGGACAGCCGGCCGACACCCACGTGCAGGAACCGCTGCTTCCCGCGGTGCCCAGGACAGGTGTGGCCCGGGCCGACCGCGCCACCCCGTCCCATCGGGTCTTCTGCATGAAGCCAGCGCCGGCCAGGCCTGCGAGTGGCCGGAAGCCGAGGGCATGGAGGCCAGTGGGCCCCAAGCCGCCAGCGCCCGCTGCCCTCCGAGGACCCGGAGCTACAGAAAGAGGGAGGAGAAGGGAGGAGCTGGGGCGACCCCCGTGGGGTGGGAGGAGCAGCCGGGACCAGCCCCGCGCAAAGCTTCCCTTTGAAGAGGTCCTTGGCCCGAGCCAGAAACTGGACGCGGACGGAGCCGAAGCACAAGGAGAAGCTGCGGCTCGGGCTTGTCTCCGCCTCGCACCCACCCAGGGCTCCGGGCCCGGGCCCCCACCTCTCGCGCCTTCGCCTCCCGCGGGCGCTCGTGCTGGGTCCCAGACCATCCCAGCAGCAGGGAAAGCCCAGCAGTTAAGGAAGCAAGACGCCCTGCGGCGAGGGGGCACGGGAATTTATTGCCTCAAAATGACTTCTTAAGGGACAGAGAATTAAAAGAAAATATAGTTCAGAGTAAAGTGAAGGCCGCCCACGCACACACTAATGCGCACGCCCTGTCTCGGAGACCCCCAGGCGCCCCCATCCTCCGCCCAGGGCTTCCCAGAGGGGCTAGGCAGCGCGTCTTTGTGTAATTTTTTCAGCGGCCGCCAGGGGGCAGGCAGGGGGCGCTCGCGACCTGGAAGGAAACTTCCCCGCATGTGCCCAGGGCGAGCCTGGAACGGGCCACTGTCCCCGGGGCCGGCTGCCCCCCCCCCCGTGCCCGCTGCCCCAGGGCCCGCTACTCCCAGGGCCCGCTGCCCCCAGGGCCCGCTGCCCCCAGGAACTTCTCCTCAGCGGTGACTTGTGGACGTTCTGGTGTTCCTGAGGGTCCTCCGCTCGGCCCGTGTGCTGGAGAGTTGGAAGTGATATCAACTCCAAGTGTCGCTGACCCGTGGAAAGACTGGCCAGGCGCGGGCAGGCGGCCTGGGTGGTGGAGGACGGCGGAGCAGAAGGCAATGAGGACCACAGCTGGGGCTGCTCCAGGGGAGCAGGAACTGAGCTCTCAGGGAAACACAGAGGCATCCAGGAAGTAAACAGCCAGGAGGAAGGAACTCACCTGGCCGCAGGTGTATAAAGGCCCCGCCCCCGGCAGCCTCCACACTCAACCCTCCTTCTCCACCTGCTCTCTGACCCACCCCATCCTCGACTCGCCAGAACCATGGGCTGCTGTGGCTGCTCCCGAGGCTGCGGGGGCTGCGGCTCGGGCTGCGGGGGCTGCGGCTCTGGCTGCGGGGGCTGCGGCTCCGGCTGCGGGGGCTGCGGGGGCTGCGGCTCTGGCTGCGGCTCCGGCTGTGGCTCCTGCTGCTGCGTGCCCGTGTGCTGCGTGCCTGCCTGCTCCTGCTCCAGCTGTGGCAAGGGGGGCTGTGGCTCCTGTGGGGGCTGCAAGGGGGGCTGTGGCTCTTGTGGTGGCTGTGGCTCTTGTGGGGGCTCCAAGGGAGGTTGTGGCTCCTGTGGGGGCTGCAAGGGGGGCTGTGGCTCCTGTGGAGGCTGCAAGGGGGGCTGTGGCTCCTGTGGGGGCTGCAAGGGAGGCTGTGGCTCCTGTGGCTCCTGTGGGGGCTGCAAGGGGGGCTGTGGCTCCTGTGGGAGCTGTGGCTCCTGCGGGGGCTGTGGCTCCTGTGGCTGTTCCCAGTCCATCTACTGTGTCCCGGTCTGCAGCAAACCCAGCTGTTGCCAGTCCAGCTGCTGCCAGTCCAGCTGCTGTGTCCCTGTCTGCTGCCAGTCCAGCTGCTGTAAGCCCAGCTGCTCCCAGTGCAGCTGTGGTCCCGTCTGCTGCCAGTGCAAGATCTGACAGGCTTGGGCTGGGGCAGGTGGCTGCCCTTCCCCCGGAGGATGCACTTCGTGTATGAGCCCAGCTCACACCTGGAGGACCCCTCCCGCCCCTGCTGCTTTCTAAGAGGTCATTCCCAGTCCGCTGTTTCCTGCAAGTTCTCCTCCCAGATGGGCTTGGCTGAGCTGCCTCCCTGGCCAGACCACAACCCAGCTGGTCCACTGGGGTAATCTGCCCAACTTGAAATTCTGGGTGATCTCAAGTCCTCACCCCCCTTGGAAAAGGCCCCTGGAGCCTTGTTTGTGGGGCTAAACCACGGGCTCCGGCTGGATGAGCCAGGCCCAGGTCCCACCCGCTGTGGACCGGCCCCCTGCTGCTGCTGCAGAATTCAGGGCCCCCACCTCGTCCTCCTCCGGCTGTCCTCCCTGTGCACTCACCAAGCCTCACCAGCCCGGTCTGCTGCAGTCCCTGGACCAGGCCCGCAGGGAGCCTAACAGCTCTGCTCCCTCGGTGGCTCTCGGTGGGCGTGCCTGATTTGCAGTGTTAATGTTTAGGCCTCCCTCCTTCACTCTGAATAAACATACTCTCCACTCACCCACGGCTCCTCCTAGTGGTTCTTTTCCTGCAACCCTGCAGGGGCCAGACCCCATGTCTAACGCTTTGGTGGGGTGGGAAGAAGACAGATCCTCTCTCACCCACGCTGGCGGCCTCACGGCCTCTCACTGCGGCCGGCCGGCCCACGGGAGGCCTCCAGCCTGGGCCTCTGCCGCCCTGTCCCTCCTGCAACCCAGGCCCACCTGCAGCCCCGCCCCTGAATCTCCGCCCCTAAAGCCCACCCCCTGAAGCCCCGCCCCACCTGCCGCCCCGCCCCCTACAGCCCCGCCCCTGAAGCTCCGCCCCTACAGCCCCGCCCCCTGCAGCCCGGGCCCACCTGCGGCCGAGGCCCACCTGCAACCCTGGCCCGCCCACCCAGCTCAGAAGAGGTCGGAACGACAGAGGCGCCTCCTCTGACTCCGACCGTGGCGCTGTGCTGGGGTCTCCCCGCTGCCTTCAGACCCGTCCCGGTGCTTCGGACCTTCAAAGAGACGCCAGCGGAGGTGACTCCTGAAAATCCGTCCATCATGAGCCGCCCGCCGCTTGTCGGTGGCGTCTGGACCGGCTGATCCGGCCGCTGTGAGGGCGACGGGCAATGTGCGGTCGCGCTGACACCAGGCACGGACTTCGGGGCGGGGATCGAGGAGCCTGGAATACCCTGGACCCCGAGTCTGGGCCAGCGACGCCCACGCGCATCCGAGGCGCGCCCGAGAAGCGGCGTCCACTGGGACAGGCCCGAGCGAGGCGGCCAGCGGCTGTGGGCGCGCCCGGCGCCGGGACCGCTCGTGTCCCCCGCAGTTGCATCTAAACGCCCGGATCCTCTGGAGAGGGGCGGAGGGGGCGAGGTCCGCCGAGCAGCTGGAGACCGGCTTGAGGAAGGACCGCCCCAGCGCGGCAGGGGGGCAGGGCGTGTCCGTGCCAGCGCGGGCGTCTCCTCCCCGAGGCGCCCAGCTCTGGGCCGAGGGGGAAAGCGCTCACGAGTGGGGGCGCGCCCGGCGGGTGGGAAACCCCTGGTTGGAGGTGCCAGGAGGTCGCGCAGGCGGCCGTGGGGACCCGGGAGAGGCGGGGGGCAGCGGCGAACGCAGCGCCGGGGCAGCCTTCACGGCCTCCTCGCGGGGCAGGGCGAGGTGGGGGGCGGGGGTGGGTTCGGGGACAGGAGTGGGGGCGCGGGGTGGGGTGGGGGGCTCGTTTCCTGAAATTTCCTTTCTGATGGGACGGGGCTGCCGTCTGAGGGCTGGCCACCAGGTGGCGCTGCTGCAGGAGAACAGTGGCCGTCACGGGGTGCGGGGTGAGGGACCCTTTGGAGAAGCTGCGGTCACCGCCGGGGGCCAGGCG
This sequence comes from Galemys pyrenaicus, assembly GCA_019455555.1. NCBI lineage: Eukaryota > Metazoa > Chordata > Mammalia > Eulipotyphla > Talpidae > Galemys > Galemys pyrenaicus. Next base: position 95,591 of record JAGFMF010011757.1, on the reverse strand, counting down.
AGCACCCTGGGTGGCACGGTGGGCCGCGGGAGACAGATGGGCCGCGCTGTAAACTGTCTGGTCCCCGACGGAATCCAGCCCCGCTCCAGGTGAACGCGGCCGCCCCGCTGCGCCCCGCCCCGTGCGCCCGGCCCCGCTGCACCCCGCCCCGCTGCCGCCCCGACTCTGGGACCCTTCAGGCGCCCAGACGGGTTCGTAAAGAGGCAGCGCCAGCCCTGCATTCCTCCCCACCCCCGCGATCTCTGCAGTTTCAGGTCTTCTCAAAAATGGAAACATCCGGCAAATATAAACAGACAAGTGTAAATCAGACATTCTGCAGGGGAGGGAGAGGGAGAGGGATCGCGTGCTGCGGGAGGGGCACAGGGCTGCGTCGATGGCGGGATTGGTGGGAATGGGTGGGGACTACACTGAGAAAAGAAAGCAAACACTGAAAAATAATAAAAGTATCTGAGAAAATGAAAACAATTGGTCATTGAACCGCACAGCCGGGAATGTCCTCGCCACCGGAAAGGCCCTTGAGGAAGGAATCTGACCTTCCGCCCACCTAGGCTGACCTGCCAGAGGGGGCGCGGCAGGGCTGGCTGTGTCCAGCGCCAGGGTGCCAGGGCGGGGCTGGCCGGCAGGTGGTCTGTGCTGAGGGGGGACGGTGGGAGTCTGCTGGCCGCAGGCCCTGCTGGCGCAGAGAGGCAGCACCCAGGGCGGTGGCCTTGGCCCAGGGCTGGGCGGTCAGTGGCTCCTGCCCAGGGCCGGCACTGCCCCGCACCTGCGGGCCTGGCTGCCTGGAGACAGGGGCTCTGGCTGGTGTCAGCCCCCACTCACCTGGGCTCTGCCCCCCTAGGCAGGTCGGGCTCAGGGCTGGCACCAGCTGGGGACCGAGGACCCCCTCAGCCTGCCCTGCACCTACTGCACTGGCCAGGGCCCCCACTGTGTCCCCACAGCCATCACCCCTGCAGACGCACCTCCCCAGGCCACGGAGGTTCTGTCTGGGAAGTGTCAGGGTCGCCCCTGGAGCCCGGCGCCTGAGAATGCCCGGGCATATCGTGGCTCGAGGTCTGGGGGTTCCAGGAGTTCTGGTCCCATGGGGCAGGACGGGGGGGGGGGGGGGCCCGTGTCTACCGGGAGCNTGCCCGGGCATATCGTGGCTCGAGGTCTGGGGGTTCCAGGAGTTCTGGTCCCATGGGGCAGGACGGGGGGGGGGGGTGGCCCGTGTCTACCGGGAGCAGGGTCTGGGGAGCTGGCTGTCTGTAGCGTGCCCGCCCGTCCATCTCCCACCGTCGCTGCCTTTCATTTCTGTAACGCTCCGCAGGTCCACTCTGCCCAGGCCTGGCGGCCACGGCCAAGAGCCACACCACCGGACACCCCAGGCCCGCTGCGCCAGCCGCCGGGGTGGTCAGCCTGGGCCCAGCCGGGCTCGCAGGAAGGGTGGGACGGGCAGGCCCGGCAGCCCCCGGTGTGCTCTGGCCGTGGCTGCCAGCTGGACCCCGGGTGGGGACTGGTGCCGAAAAGCCTTCCGCAGGGCCAGCCGTGGACCCCCTGGGCGGCCGCTGGGGGAGACACCGGGAGAGGGGCTTGGCGGCAGGGGCTCGAGGCCCATGGAGCCCCAGGGCTGGGGGCGTTGCAGGGGCCCGGACGGGAGCCTGGGCGGCCCGGCCCCCAACGCGTGGGGCTGAGGTTCTGGGGTAGAGACTGAGCCCTGGCTTCTGGGCCAACGGCCCTCGGGGCCACCGGTGTGGAAACCCCAGGTGACACTGCCCACAGCCACCGTCCTGCATCCTGGCCGCAGAGCGACTGGCGCCACCGAGGTGCAGGAGGAGCGGCCACCCCCGCGCCCGCCGCTGACGCCCCCAACCTGGGGCCCTCCCACCCTTGCTCCTCTCCCGCCACCCCGGCGCCCCAGGGCCCAGCACCCAGAGCGGGGTCCTTCCTGGTGGCAGCTTAGAAACCCCACCCGAGCAGGCAGCGGCGCTTCTGAGACAAAGCTGGGGCGGCTGCTTGGGGCCCAGGGCCGGGCTGGGTGCGTTTTCCCACAGCTTCTGGGGCTCCCGCCGGCCAGCGCTGGGCTGTCCACCTACGGGCCTGGGGCTGCTGCAGGCCACTGCGCGTCCGCCCCTCCGCCCGCCGTGCGCCGCGCGGCCACCAGGTGGCGCCCTCCAACCCCGCCGGTTTTGGGGGCCGCGCAGGTGAGCCGGGTGCCGGATTCCTGAAACTGAGAGGAAGGGGCTCAGGGAGCCCTTGAGCTGGCGAGGGTCGCGGCAAGGGCGCTGAGTGACGAGGGTGGGGCAGTGCAGGCGGGGGAAGGCAGGTGCCCTCTCGGCAATGGCGTCCCGCCCAGCAGAGGTGGGAGCGCCTCTCCACGGACCCGCGGGGGTGGGCCCGGGAAGGCCAGTGGGAGGAGTCCCGGTCGCGCCCCTGCGCCCAAGCCCGGTCGCCCTCCAGCGAGGTGAGGGTCCCGGGCCAGCTGGGATGGAGGGGGAGAGGCCCTTGCTGTGCTCCGGGGCCAGCGCCGGGGTGCTGGGGGGGGGCGGGATCGGGACGACGGGGGTCAGGCGGGAGTGGAGAGGCCGGTGGGGGCTATCCGATGCTCCGACCTGGTCCCTGCCCAGGCCTTCCTTGGAGGCCTGAACCCCCATGCCCAGCTGGGCCGCGCGGGCACCAGGGGGCGCCCGTGGACCGCATGGCCCTGCTCCCCTCCAGGGTCTCCCAGGAAGACCCCAACCCTGGATTCCAGGCTCAACTGCAGGGGGCGGGGCGGAAGGAAGAGGGAGTGGAGACGCGCCCTCCAGGGTCTGGTTAAGGCGCCCCCGCAGCGGTTACCTGCCGCCCGTCCTGGAAATGGGGGCTGAGGGTCCTGGTGCGGTCAGCTGGAACCAGAGGCTGGCGGCCTGGGGGTCTGCAGGTCTGGGCTGCCGGGCGCGGGGTCCACCCCACGGGTCGGTGCTGGACGCGCCCGTGCCAGGCGTGGACCCCCGAGGTGGCAGCACGCCGCCCTCAGGACCTGGGCTCTTCTGTGAGCCGCGCGTGCAGGCCACTCCTACCAGCGGCCACCTCGGGGGACAGCCCAGCCCTCGGCCCTGGCTTCGAGGGGCGAGGCGAGGGCGCGCCTCCAGCTGGCCGCCAACCCTTGGGCCAGAAGGGAGGTGAGCCCCACCCCCACCCCGCAGGCTCCGCGGGCGCAGACCCGGGTGCAGGGAGCGCAGCCGGTGCGCCCCCCTCCGGCCGCCCCTCGCGCCTCCCGCGCCCTCCGCTAGGCAAGCGGGGCCAAGTTCCCACAGACCCGGAGCAGGCCCTCAAGGTCCGGCCTGCCAGATGCCCCTGTCCAAAGAAGGCACTCAGGGCTCTGGAGGCCCCGAGGGGCAACCAGGTCCCCTGAACCCCATCCCGACTGCCCTGTCCCCTGAACCCTGCCCCCAGCCCCGCCCCCCAGCCCCACCCCTGGCCGGGGCCCCAGCCCGTGGAGGCACCTGCAGGCTGCTCTGCAGCTGTGTCCCTGCGGGAGGCGGGGGTCCAAGCGGAGGGGCGGGGTCCACTGGGTCCCATTCAGCCACCAGGTCTTAGGAGGCCCCGGGGGACCCTCCAGAGCCTCCAGACCGGGGCGCTGCAAGTGCTTTGCCATCGAAACCCCCTCATTCCTGGGGTTTGCCCAGCAGCCCAAGAAAATAAGTCCAAGTGAGGAGGGGAACACGGAGAGGGGAACGGTGCGGGGCGGAGGGCGAGGGGAGCAGGTGATGGGGCGCTGAAGGCCAGGACTGGCCAGTCACCTCTGTCACCCGGGTGACAAGTGATGGTGCTGAGGTGCAGGCCTGTTGTTTTTAGGGAACCTGTGAAGGAAAAGCAGGAAGTAAAAAAAGCGCAAAACTATGAGACCATCCACGTTGTTTTAAGATAAGACAAATAAACACAATAGCTCTGAGGAAATGTGGCCCAAGCAGGAAGCAGGAAGGACCACGTGCAGGCTCACCTGGCCGCAGGTGTATAAAGGCCCCGCCCCCGGCAGCCTCCACACTCAACCCTCCCTCTCCACCTGCTCTCTGACCCACTCCATCCTCAACTCGCCAGAACCATGGGCTGCTGTGGCTGCTCCGGAGGCTGCGGGGGCTGCGGGGGCTGCGGCTCCGGCTGTGGCTCCTGCTGCTGCGTGCCGGTGTGCTGCGTGCCTGCCTGCTCCTGCTCCAGCTGTGGCAAGGGGGGCTGTGGCTCCTGTGGGGGCTGTGGCTCCTGTGGGGGCTGCGGCTCTGGCTGCGGGGGCTGTGGCTCTGGCTGTGGCTCCGGCTGTGGCTCCTGCTGTTGCGTGCCCCTGTGCTGTGTGCCTGCCTGCTCCTGCTCCAGCTGTGGCAAGGGGGGCTGTGGCTCCTGTGGGGGCTGCGGCTCTTGTGGGGGCTCCAAGGGGGGCTGTGGCTCCTGTGGGGGCTGTGGCTCTTGTGGTGGCTCCAAGGGGGGCTGTGGCTCTTGTGGGGGCTCCAAGGGGGGCTGTGGGGGCTGTGGCTGTTGCCAGTCCAGCTGCTATGTCCCTGTCTGCTGCAAGCCCAGCTGTTGCCAGTCCAATTGCTGCCAGTCCAGCTGCGGCAAGCCCAGCTGCTGTGTCCCCGTCTGCTGCCAGTGCAAGATCTGAGGTCTGCCTGCAAAGCTCGATGAGTCCCGCCTGCGCGGAGAGCGAGGGCGCGAGCCCGTCTCGTCCGGCGTCTGCCATGCCCAGGAGCAGTGTCTGAGTGTGGGGGACAAGCCACCTGTGGCAGCCTGAGCCGTCACCTCCGGGCTCCCCAGGAAGTCCGCTCCACCCTCTCCCCCTCCCCAGCCCTCTGCTTGGCCCGGCCGGGCCAGGGCCCTCCTGCCCATGCGCCCCCTGAGCCGCCCTGGGCACAGGGGCTGGTCTCCCCTCAGTAAAGGGCTGTCCCCTGCTCCTGGTCTACCGCGCTTCTCTCGCCCCGCTGAGTGGGGTGCTGCACGGGCAGCCGCTCCGGGGCTCGCGTTGGGGGTGGGGCTCACAGAGCTGCATCTCCAGGGGCTAAGAGAGGCACAGCCCTGGGCAGGGTCCCAGCGCGGAGGTGCTGTGGGGGCTGCGGGGGGCCGGGAGCATGGGCTGGGGGACCCGGGCTTATGAGGGGAGGGGAGCTGAGGGGGTGCGGAACACCCTGGAGCCCCCGGCGCCCCCCAGGGCCAGCGGCCAGGCTGGGCGAGCACAGGAGGGGCCTGGGAGGCCGGCCAGCTGCCCGGGGCCAGTGCTGCTGCAGGGACCGGTGTGCCCCAGCTGAGGAGCTGCCGCCTGCACGGCCGCACGGCGCCCTGCGGCCCTGAGCCCTCTGCTCAGCCCCTGGCCTGCGCCTTCTCTTCAGGGCCCTCAGTCCTGGCCGGACAGAGGCCTGCTTGCCGCACCCACCGTCACGACCTCTGCCTGGGCCCGGCCCTCCCGCGCCTGCCCTGGCCCAGGTGCCGCTGTGGCTGTGCTGGGGCAGCTGGGGCGGCTGGGCGGAGCAGGCCCCTGGACGCTGGGTCATCCCTCTCCTCTCCTTTCTCCCTGCCGCCGACGAGCCGCCCCTGCGGGGTCCAGCTGGCAGGAGGCTGGGGCGGGGCCCGGTGCCCTGGCCTGCCACCCTCAGCCGCTGCTCCTCCAGGCCGGCCTCCGCCGCTGCTCGAGCCGCCCGCTGGCTCACCCTTGCCTTCACCGCCGCCAGGGCCCCACAGATGCAGCCCCAGGGCCGCTGCTCCGTGCCTGCCCACTGCGGACCCCCACCCTTGGCGGGCGCCCAGGGAGACACCAGGTCCTCTGGGGGTGGCGTCAGGGCGCCCCCAACCCTCAGCTCTCGCTTGTGGGTTTGCCGCGCACAGCCAGGTTGCTGCCCTGGGGGCCAGACCGCCAGCCAGGCCGCATGGGGCCCCGTGTGCAGAGCCCCAGAGCCCCCCACCCCCAGCCGCGGGACAGAGGTACCGGAGCTGGCAGGCGCTTTATTGAAAGTCACAGGTGCAGGCGCCGGGGCAGGCACAGCGTGGGTGGGGTGGAGGCGCGGCGAGCCCCGGCAGCTGCGCCCGTCCGGGGGCTCCCACAGAAGCCCTTCTTGCGGGTGTCGGGTCTGGGGGCCAGTGAGGGCAGGGAGGAAGCCGGGGTGCAGCGGCCCGCGGCAGCAGGACACACGGGGCGGGGCGGGGGCGGGGCGGGGGCGGGGCGAGGGCAAAGCCCGCCCCAGCCTCTGACCACCGCGCTAGTAGTCGGCCAGCGGGTACCGCAGGAAGATGAAGACCAGCACGATGCAGGAGGCGGCCAGGGCGGAGCTGGTGATGTTGAACAGCCGCGCGGTCTTGGCGTCCTCCACGGCGCCGTTCAGGTCGTTGAGCAGCTTCTTGTCTCGGACCTGCAGCCGGAGGCGGCATGAGGCCGCAGCGCCCATCACGGGGCTTCGGGGCACGTGGGCACAGAGGGTGGGCGCAAGCCCCCGACGGTCCCGGCGTCCTTCAGCCGGACGGCCCCGCCCCGCCCTCACCGTCCCCCACGCCGCGCGTTCCCTGCCGCGGCAGCTGTCCCCAGTACTGGGCAGCGCTGGGCTGGGGCCCGAGTGCCTGTGGGCATCAGGACGGAGGAGCAGGACGCCGGCCACCTGCACTGGCCACTGGTGCTCGGCCTTGCCGTGTGTGCGGCGTGGGCAGCGGCGAGCCCAGCCCAGGCCCCTGACCACGCCCCGGGTGTCCTGGGACTCCCCACAGCCGCACAGTGCCGGCAGTCGGCAGGAAGCTGGGCGGGCCCAGGCCAGACCCTCCTTCCCCTGCGTCTGCAGGAGGCGCCCGTGCGCCCCTCCCAGGTGAGCCTCCGCCTCTGGTCCCGGAACCCCAGGGAGGTGGGGCAGCAGAGCAAGGCGGAGGCTGGAGAGCCCCCAGCGCGCAGCGACTGCTGCCCCGTGCCCCCACCGCCTGTTCCGAAATGCCTGACCTACCTGCAGGCCGCTCCAGATGGCCTGCCCCGCGCAGCCACGCGGCCAGCACAGGGACGCGGCTGCGGAGCCGCAGACACACCTGGGGTCTGGCCAGAGGCCGGCGGGGGCGCGGCGGAGGCGGGGCTCGGGGACCCCACCTTGTTGGCCTGCGGGGCGCGTGCCCCACTCAATCCTGCACGTGCCCGGCCCGCCTCCACCACCTGCTGTGTCCACCGCCCACTGCGTCCCGCCGGCCTGCAGCCCATGTGGCTGGGGCTGGCGGTGGGTCACGGGAGCTGTGGTCAGGGCACGTGGCGGACGGGTGGGGCTGCGGCCCCCTGTCCCTCCCCGCAGCCCCTCAAGGGCAGGGGCCATCGGCGAGGGTCCTCGGCCTGGACATGCCCTCAGGGGGCGGGCACGGCCTGTGGAAGCGAGCTGAGTCCCGAGGGAGGCGAGGCCCTGGCCTGGCCCCTCCTGCCCTTGGGCATCCCCAGCCCAGGGCCTCCGGTCTCCTGCGCCTGGACGGCCCTGCCTGACCCCTGCTGCCCGTCCCACCCAGGGCTTGGCGGCTCCGCCTCCCGGAACATGGTCTCGCGCGGGGCCTTGACGCGTCTGCCGGGGGCTGCGGGTTCGGACTGTCTAGCCGGCAGCAGCGGCCGCAGTTGTCCAGAGCCCCTGACGCCCACCCTCACCCCGCGTGCTTGTGGGGCACCCGGCGGGGGCTTGGCTGAGAGGGCCCAGCGGCCCCCAGACCCCTCCTGTCGCAGGCTGGGACCCCAAGCTCGGGCTCCGGGTGCCACGCTGTGTAGCCCCGCCAGCGCGGGACACGCTCCCGCCGCCCCGGGCGGCTGTGTAGAGGCCGGCCCAGCCCGCGCCCTGCCGGACAGACCCCACTGCCTCGACAGCCCCACCTGGCCAGCCGCTGGGCTCTTAGGACCGGCCCCGCGCGGAGCCTCACCTTGAGGGAGTAGGCCAGGGCGATGAAGCCCAAACAGCAGAAGTTGAGGTAGACAAAGTTGAAGATGGACCACAGGTAGTAATCATTCACCTCGCTGGTGTCAGGGTACACCTCGATCACTGTGGCGGGGTTCGTCATGGTCTTCTTCTCGGCCAGGTGCCTGCAGGCCTGGGGGGCGCCGGTTGCCCGCACGCTGTCCGTCTTGCTGCTCTTGGACTCCATGGGGAACAGGGTGGGGGCCATGGGGGGCGAGGCCGAGGGCTCAGGGGCGGGGGCCGCTGGCGCCTGCAGGGCGGGGGGCTTGGACACGCAGGCAAAGCAGCCCTTGGGGGAGCCTGCCGGAGGCCTCGGGATCCAGAAGGCCCCGTCCAGGGGCACCCGGGCTTCCTGGGCGCCGTCCGTGGTGCTGGCTGGGCTGGGCGCTCGTGGGCCCTGGCCTGGGGGGAGGGGGAGCCGGGTTCTGGCCATCTCAGGGCCCGCCTGGCCGCTTGGCCCCTCCGGCAGCCACCCGGAGCCCTTCCCAGCAGCTGGGGCCCCCGCTGGGCCAGCTGCGCAAGGCACAGGCGTCACCCCCAACAGGGCAGCGCCGCAGGACGCCTGCGGATGGGCTGTGGCCCCCAACGCATCCCCCCCAGCGCTCGCGGCCCCTGGCCTCAGCCCCAGCCCCAGCTGCAGGAGAGGCCGCCGCGGGGCCACGCGACCCAGGCCTGCCCCGACCCCCACGCAGCCAGCTCAGACGCGCTCGTGAACAGCTGCGCGGGGACACGGAGGACAGACCGGGGAGCACAGCGCGGGGGAGGCGACTGCTGGGCTCCGCGCCAGGGGCGCAGCCCGCCTGGACCCCAAGTGAGGCACTCGCTCGCGGGAGCCACCCACCCCGCGCCGCAGGCAGATGCGCCGTGACGCCGGGCGGAAGGGACAGCGGCCGGGCAGCGCGCCTCCCGCCTTCCCCGCCAGCGGCGCCAGCAGCGCGGGGGCTGCAGCCGCCCATAGTGCCCGGGGTGCCGCAGCCGCGGCCCGCGCGCCCTCACCTACTGGCGACTCCTCAGCGCGAGCGCCCGAGCCCGAGGCGCGTCCTTGCGGTCCCGCGGGTCGCTGCTGCCGACCGCTCCGCGTCCCAGCGGCCCCAGCTCCGTGCGGAGACGCGCGGGGCGCGGCGGGGAGGGGCGCGGGGCTCCGCGGCGCCGGGGCCTCCCCCGCCGCCTGCGCTGACTCCGCAGCGCCAGCCCGACTCCAGGCCGCGGCGACAGCGCCCCACCTCCGCTGCCTCCCGCCGAGCGTGGGGAGAGGCGGGGTGCCCGGGGGTCCCCGACAGCGTCCTGCCCGGCGGCGGCACCGCCCCCCTCGCCCGGACCCTCTCCCCAGCCGTGCCTTGGAGAGTGCCCCTGAGCCGGCGCCCCTTCCTCAGGCCAGGGAGGGCCTCTGCAGCCTGGCCCTGCTCTGCCCGGCGGTCACTCTCAGACGCCCCTGGCTGCAGCCCTTGCCCCCCAACCCCAATCCCAGTGTCTGCCAGCCGCTGAGTTCCCAGGGCCCCCGGAGCCCAGATGCCCCAGCCTGTCCCGCCGGGTAGCCCCACCCTCTCGCCCAGCCGCCAGCCGCCCCTGCCCAGCGCAGCCCAGGCCCGGAAGGTCCGGCCCTCAGGGCCCCTCTCCAGCAGGTCCAGCAGGGTGCACCTCTCCGAGCTCCCCAGACCCTACCCTGGCCCTAAGCAAGGCCCCTGGCCCCCTTCCCAGCCCACAGTCCCGACCACTCCGAGTCCAGGCCTTTGAGGGGCCTTGGGGGTCCCCGCATGGCCCCACCAGCACCACAGTTCCCGCCTCTTGCCCCAAACTGGACACCTGGCCCCTGGCCAGAGGGCCCAGACTTCCCAGAGCCCGGCCTCATGAGTGCCCCCTGCGCTGGGGGACCAGGCACCCCCATGCCCCGAATTCACTCTCCTGGCGTGGCCCGCCTGCCACTGTGACCCACGGGGCTGGCTGCAGGACCTGCTCCTCGCCCACCAGCCCGGGGGCAGGGCTGTCTCATCCTGGGCGCCAGGCCCTCTGGCCTCCCTGGAGTGGGGGCTGGCTGGGCAGGCGCCAAGGGCTCGGCCTCAGGGCATGCGTGGGGCAGGAATCGCCAGCCTGAGGGGCCGGCTGGGGGAGCCGCTAGCAGACACCGCCTTCCCGAGGCACAGCCAGGCTCGGACTCAGGCCGGCCCCAGAGTGCCCTGCACCCAGAATCTGACCCCAGGACCCCAAGCCCTGGGCCCTGAGTGGCGACTGGCACCGGAAAGGCCGGAGCAGGGCGCCCACACTGGTTCCACAGATGAGGCTCCCCTCCGTGCCGGGCTCCAGCTGGGTGGCTGAAGGGGCCACGGGTGGCACGGGGAGAGGGGCCCCACCCAAGGGCCGGGCTGTGCAGTCTGTGCCCCGAGCTGCGCCCACAGGCTGCCCCGACCACTCCGCTCCCAGCATAGGACGCCCTGGCTGTCCCGCCCGACGCGGAGCCCGTGCAGCCAGCAGCCCCACAGAGGCCTGGGGCCAGGGTCCAGCCCAGAGGGCCAAGCTCCCCCATGGACCCTGCGGCCCCGGCAGGCACCTGCTCGGGTCGCCCGGCACCAGGGCTCTCGCACGTGGGGCCGGACCCCGTCCTGTGGGCCTGCAGCCCCCCAGGTCCCTGCAGGTGTCTGGCCCAAGAACGGGGCTCTCCAGGGTGGCCGAGGGGACCCGCCCGCACATGAGCCGCAGCCCTGCAGGGAGATGCTGCGTGCCACGCCCACCAGACAGACACATCACACAGAGGCCAACAGCTGTATTCACGGTGACTGCGGCCCTGCCCTCCTGGGCAGCGCAGAGACCAGCCCCCGCCCTCCCGCGGCGGGCACCCTGGACAGGGCCAGGCCCGGCGCCTTCCTGCTGTGCTCCGCTGGCAGCTGGCCCTCTGCAGCCCTCCAAGGCCGGGCCTGGGATGGAGGGTACGGGCGGTCCCCGGCTGGGGAGGCAAGGAGGGGGTGCTAGGGAGGGGTGGGCCAGAGCACGGGGAGGGAGGAAGCTGGGCAGGAGGCACAGCCCACCCTGGGGCTTCGGGCTGGCAGCCCTGTCTGTGCCCCCCAGCCCCAGGCGGGCGGGTAGACGTTGGCCCAGCCCCAGGCGGGCGGGCGGGTGGACGGACGCTGGGATGGAAGGACGCCTTCCTGGGGGGGGAGGGGAGACCACAGAACAGACCTGCAGGCCGGAGGGACCAGCAGCGTCCAGAGGGCCCGCGGGGAGCGGGCGAGTGTGTGTGGGGGCGGCGGGCAGGGGCCGCCGGTCCTTGGGGCGGCGGCTACAACTTGGCGGCCTGGGCCAGGCCCACCCGGTTCTCCTCGCGGTCGAACACGGTGTAGTAGCGGCCGATGAAGACGTCGCCCAGGATCCAGAGGGGCCCGCCCGGCGGGGGGATGTCCATGCCCATGAAGCCGCTCAGGCAGATGGTCTTTCCGCCCTGGGACACCTGCAGGCGCGGCGGTCAGCAGCTGGGCTGGGCAAGGAGGCGCCCCGCCCCCGTGCCCGGCAGCCCCGCCCACCTTCAGCGCGTAGTCCTCCGGGGACAGCGTGTACTTCTGGCCTCCTATCTTCAGGGTCACTGCGGGCAGGCTGGACACCTTCTCACAGGGGATCATGTACTGCAGGGGAAGGAGGCACACGGTGGGTCCGAGTCCACCCCCACTACGCCCCCCATCCCTGGCCCCTGCTCACCTCGCCCTGGATCAGGGGCAGCGCCCCGATGGCCTTCTGCAGCTCCGACACTTCGGCCACGGGACCCACCACGAGGGACGTGCCTGTGTCCACAATGGCCTCGCAGCCCCCCTTGCACAGGGTCAGGCCGCTGCCCACCTCTAGCCTGTGGGGCACATGAGCTTGCCAGCTGGCCGGCCTGCCCCTGCCCGCCTGGGTGCCCCCCTCCCAGGCGTGGCCGCCGTGCAACGGACCAGCCGTGGGGCAGGCAGGCTCTGCAGGCCTGGAGGCCGGCCCCGCCGGAGCCCAGGGCAGGGCCGCGGCTCTGGGTCCGCACTGGGCCCGCCGGGGGTCACGCCTGCCCGGAGCCCGCCACCCGCTCCAGGGAGGCCTGCCGCCCCGGCACTCACTGGTCCATGTGGATCTGCCAGTAGGCCTCGCGGGTGACGTTGTGGTACGTCAGGGGGCCCTTGAAGAACTTGGGGTCGGTGCCCCCCAGCATCAGCTCGCCCCCTGGCTGTGCGTTCGGGTCCCTGGGGGGAGGGCAGGTCAGGCCCGTGTGCCCCGGGCCTCCCCCCCTGCCCGGTGCCAGGGCCAGACAGACGGCCAGTCCCCTCAGCACGCCTGCCTCCGGGCCCGCGGCCCCAGACCCCCGCCCGCCCCGGCCAGCGGGCAAGAGGCACTGTGTCCATGGGGCAGCTGTGCGGCAGTGTCGGCCCAGGTGGGAGGAGGGAGCTGGGCCGCCGGGGCTGCGCGGGACCCCAGGCCTGAGGCAGGGGCGGGCGGCCGCACCTGTTCAGGTAGAAGGAGAAGATGTTCTTCTCCACCAGCTTCTGCTCCATCAGGTTGTCAAACACGGGCACCACGTTGTTGACCGAGATGCGGGGGTAGGCCATGCCCAGGATGCCGTCGAACTTGGCCGCGATGAAGGTGATGCCCGGCTGCTTGGTGGCCTCCCCGAAGGTCTGCCGCTCCACGCGGATGCCCGAGTTGCAGGGCACCTGCGGCGTGGGCGGGTGAGCGGGCGCGCCCAGGGGCAGCAGGGCCGCAGAAGGCCAGCGAGGGCCGCGGGGGTTGGGCAGGCAGGGGACTCCGCCGCGGACTCCGCCCTCCCAGCCGCCCTCCGGCTGCAGCAGTAGAGATAAGAGGCCTGGCAGGATGTGGGGTGCAGGATGTGGGGAGCAACGGCTGCTGGGGTCCAGGCGCCAAGGAGCTGCCGGGGCCCTGCAGGCTCTGACAGCGGGGCCCTTCTGCCGCCCCCTTCCCCCAGGCCCCGCGCCCCCAGCGGGAGCGCGGACGGCCACTCACCGACACGGTGTCCTGGCTCAGGTACCCCGACAGGCTGCCCGAGCCGTAGTGGATGTCGAAGCCGGTGCCGTTCTTCACGTAGGTGCTGGACTTGGCGCTGTTGTACTTGTGGTGCAGCCCTGCGCGCACAGGCGTCGTCAGCCTCAGCCCGCCTCGGCCCGCCCCGCCCCCACCCCCAGGCCGCCGAGACTCACAGCAGGCCAGGTCCAGCAGCTTGCAGTGGACAGAGGGGACCCACAGGTTGGAGGAGCCAGTGTCGAACACGACCGTGAAGCACTGCGGTGGGGTCCCAATGCCGATCTCCCCGTAGTACTGGGCCTGGTGGGGGCAGGGGCGTCGGCACGGGGCACCCCGCTTTGCGGCCGGCTGAGGGGCCCCGGGGCCATGCCTGCTTGCAGCCCCCTCCCCGGTGGGGCCCCGCCAGGGCAAGTGTGAGCTCCCGGTGCAGGCGCTGGGGAGAGGAGGTGCCCCGGGGTCCCCGCTGCCTGCTCTGCCTCAGGGCCCGGCACGTCTCCCCTTTGTACACGGCTCGGGGACGCGAGGGCTGTGTGCCCTCGGCACCTCAGAGGGGCGTCTCCGTGTCCCCTCACGGTCAGGGAGCAGGGGCAGCCTGGTGTCTCTGGCCCTTTCCCCGAGTAGCCGGGCACCTGGCCACTCTGGCCACCGGCCCCAGGAACACCAGCAGCAGCTCAGTCGTGCCCCGGACAAGTGTCCCGATGGGGGGCATGACTCAGCAAATCTAGGGGCAGGAGCTGGTCGGCTGGCCCCAGCAGACGGCCCCCCTCCATCAGCCCAGTCACATGCTGCTAGGCCCAGCTTCCCGGCACGGCTGGGCCTCCGGCCAGGAAACGGCACGGCCCCAGCCCAGGGACGCAGGCGGAGGCACTGAGAGCCCCCCTGAGACCGGGACCGGTGGCAGGGTGGCGGTCACCTGGTTGCCCAGAGGTGCCAGGCGGGGCCCAGGGCCTGTCCCCGGGGCTGGGGCAGGTCCGCCAGCCCCAGCTACAGTGGCCACACAATGTCCCCTCCAGGGTAGCAGGCAGCAGGACTAGCTGCTGACCAAAGAGAAGACGCGGGCGTGGGCACTGGCCACGGCGGCCCAGGCTGCTGGCAGGATTGGGAGGCGGTCACGCGGGAGGGCAGCCCCGAGGTCCAGCTACAGGGTGCCGCGCCACCCGCCCTGGAGGTGGCCGGGGCCGAGATGCCCGGCGGGCCCCGGTGACCCACTGCGCGGGGCCAGACACCGCAGAGCCGAGCTGGCGGTCGGCGGCCACAGAGGACACCGCCGGGCACCGGGCAGGACCCGGAGGGGGCGGAGTGGACGCCCCAGCCCACCCTGACATGGCTGCTCCCCCAGACCCCACCCAGACGCCCCACAGCCGCGGGTGCCACCCCACATGCCCCGTACTCACGTCCATGTAGTTCTTGAGCATCTCGGGAATGGGCCCCCCGGCCACGGCGGGCACCCCCTGGGTGTACTTGGTGATGGGGCCCTGGGCAATGAGGCCCTCCACGGGGCCACCCGCCTCCGACATGGTACGGCGGATGGACTTGAACTTGTACAGCGGGATCCTGTCGGGTGGGGGCAGGCTCGTCAGGAAGGCGGCCCACCCCACGGCCAGGAGGGTGTCCCTGGCTCCTTCAGACAGCGGCCACAGGTCTGCAAGGCAGCGGGATGCAGCTCTGGGGGCACCCCAACTGCCTGCCTGCTAGCTGCACTGGCGGCTGTCCTCCCAGAACCCACAGCCTCCCGCCCTCCAGGCTGCCCCGAGCTCAGTCCTCCGTGGCGAGGCCCTGACGACGGTCCGGGCGTGAGAGACACTCCCGAGCTGCCAGGGTGCTCCCCTGCCAGATATCCGCGTTTCGGCTGATGTTAACGTCACCATTTTGTAAAAGGCACGCTGAGTACGAACCGGCAAAGGTGCAGTTGTGAGATCAGCTGTTTTGTTAAACAAAACAATTAGCTGCCGTGCAGTTATGATGGTGGATTACTGATTGGCAAGTAATGTAACACAAAATTCTCTAAAACGGGGGCCTCCCTGGGGCGCAGCGGGTTGAGCGCCGCACTGTGAAGCATCCGCAGCACAGCAGCGCGTGTTCGATCCCGGCCGGGGAGGGGACCCACAGGGCACAGCAGCCCTCTCCTGTCTCCCCGCTGCTCCCCTCAGCAGGGTGTTTGAATGGATCTGCCTGTTCTGCTCCCCGCTCTGTCTCTGGTGAATCCTCTCACTGCCCTGGACTCTGGCTTGTATACCAGCTCTTGTGGGCATGAATAAAAAAATGTTAAAAAAATTCTCTAAAACTTAGACCACCAACACCAAAAAACTAAATAGTGAAAGTTGTAACCGCACTGTGGTTGTTCAATAATAATAACAACTCGAAAGTTAGTTATTAAGTAGTTTCCCAAACTTGAACATCTACTTTGGGGAACTAGCCCTGGGAACTGAGAAGTGACCTCTTTAGCTTGGCCCATTATGAGGCTCTGCTTCTTAGGTGATGAATGAGTCACAATAACCCTTCCTCCCTTTGCCTTTGTTCTGCTTAAACTGTGACCGCACGTTTTAGATTCAGGATACAGTGAGGTTAGCAGTTACTTTTAAAAGATTAAGTGGGGTTTGGATATAATTTAGATTTTGATTTTAGTATTTTCCTTTTATTGGGGACCTATAGTTTTAAGCATTAACACTATTTTAATCTTAGGCCTCGTGGCTACTAGTTTATCCTATACTCAAAGCAAAAACAAAATCATTAGGCTGTGATTGTGCAAAGTTGCTGCACCTGCTTTAACATTAATAAATAACTTGTGGAACCACCACAATCAAAAGCACTGATGGAATGTTATTTTGCACGAAGTTTTCACTTTGCAATAGTATATGTCACTAACCTTAGTTGAAGATCACGAGACCCCAAATTGTTTTTAAGAAAAATCGTAATGGTTGTTCTTTTCCTGCTCTATACACACGCTGACGTAATCCCACCGCCTGCCGTTGATGTGTAAGATAAAGACCTGCTGAGCCTGTTGGCATGAGATACCTGTACCCTCAGTGTCTGTGTCTTCTCTCTCCTCTCTCCCTCCCCTACGCCGTCTCTCCTGTGAGGATCCTGGTCTTAGCTGGAGCTGGGCTCCCGCACTCCTGGGTCCAGGATGGCCAGCTCCTGGCCTTTGTTGGAACCCCTGACCAAGACCAGCCCCCTTGGGGCGCGAGCTGCAGCAAATGGGCCCCTGACACTCGTCCATCACTATCACCCCACACCTGGCCGACTCGTCCCCAGCAACCCCTCCAAGCCCCTGCCCCCAGCAGTTGGCCCCACTGGGGGTGGCCTTGGGTGTACCCAAAGGGGCACAGGCTGGGGCCAGAGGTCTGGGTTCTGCGGGGTGTGGTGTCCCCCACCAGGAGGGAAGCGGGGCCTCTTCTTGCTCCCAGTGGGCCAGGGGGCAGGCCAGGAGCAAAGGCGACCACCTGGTGACCTCATCTTGGCAAGGTCCCTCTGGGCCCGGCAGGCCAAGGGCGTGCCCCAGAAAGACGGGCTCTTGCCTAAGAGCTGGTAGGCTGCACGAGCCCTGGGCGCTGGTGTGGGGGCAGGACGCACCCTTGGGTGCCGTGGGGGCGGGCGCCACCTTCCAGAGGAGGCAAGAGGGGTGCAAGGGGCTTTGGCTCGGCTGCTCCCATGAAGCCCTGGGGCCCAGGCTCTGGGGCCATCTGTGGGCGGGGCGGGGTAGGCTCCTTGCCCACTGCCCACAGAGGCCCACGCAGCCAGCTCTGTGGCGAGGCCGGTCCCACCCGGCCCCCTGACCACGCAGGTCCAGCCGGCTCCGGCGGATGACCTCACCACCTGCCCACAGGCAGGGCCCCAGCCAGGAGGGAGAAGGCTGCCTGGACCTGGTGGAAGCCCCCACCCCCAGTCGGGCTGCCCGTCGGGCGGGGGTATGGATGTGGGGAGGCCCGGATGTGGCGGGCGCTGGAGGTCAGAGCACAGGGGGACAGGCACCTCAACTTAAGGAGGGCTGGTCCTCCCGGGGCAGGCAGTGGGGGGCAGAGCCAGGCGCTGGGAAGCTGCAGTCCCAGCGGCCCACCAGCCTCCGCCCCCAGAGCCACAGGCCTCCCGCCAGGCCAGCGCGGCTTCTGGGGAAATGACTCGCCCCACGCCAGACTTCGCCGTGCTCCGAGCGCAGGCACCCGACCCCACCCGTCCAGGAGCGGGCCCTCCGCCTCCCGGCCTCCTCCGTCCCCCGCCAGGAGCCCGCTCGCGCTCCGGGCAGGGAGGTCGCGGCCAGCGGGCCCGCGCGGGCCTGCACCTGCCGAGCCGCCTTCCCGCGGGGGTCTGCAGCGGCCGCGCGCGGCGGCAGGGCAGCACCCGAGGCGCGGGGCGCGCAGAGGACCCGGGGGCGCGGGGGCGCGGAGCACCCGCACCGCGGCCGGCGGGGCTCACCGGAGCAGCGGGGCGGCGGGCGCGGCCAGCAGGCCGAGGACGAGCAGCAGGAGGCTGGGGGGCTGCATGGCGGCGGCGGCCGGTCGGAGCGGAGGCCCGGGAGGTCGCGCGCTTATAGCCGGGATGACGGCGCAGTCGGCGGGGTCAGCTGACCCGGCGTTCGCACCCGCGGGTCACGTGGGGGTGCGGCCGGCGTGCGCGGGGCGGGGCCTGGGCGGGGCCGCCCCGCCCCCGCCGGCCCGGCGCACACGCGCCCCGCCCGGGCCCGCGCACGGCGCTCGGGGGCGCGCACGCCGCCCCGCCGGCCCCCGCCCGCCTGCCCTGCTGACCTCCGTGGGCGCGCGCCACCCCGCGGGAGCCGGGAGAGCCGCGCGGACCCCTCCCCCGGACGAGCCCGCGCTCCCTCCCGTCCCGGCGCGCAGCATCCGAGGCCCCGCTCTTCCCGGCTGCGGCCGCTCTCCCGCCTCGGGCGCTTCTCCCTGCACCTGTCCCTCGGCCTGGCCTCTCCCGCGGGTCCTCGCCCTGGGCCGTCCCTGGCACCCTCGCTGGAGGTTCCGGCCCCCTCACCTCCGCGGCCACGCACCGCGGCGCTCCCCCAGCCCGCAGCCCCTCTCCCCAGAGCAGCGCAGGTCAGCGCAGGTCTCTATAATAAAGTCCCCTCTGGGCGAGCCTCCAGCCCCCCAACACCTGTGGGGCCCTTTTCCGTGCGGCCTGCGGCGCAGCCCTCCCTGCCTGCTGGCCAGGGCGACCGCTGCCCACGGGCTGGCAGGGGCTGGGAGGACGCTCTCCAAGGAGAGGGGCTCATTTCTCCCGGACCCTGGGCCCCGCAGAGGACACGCAGCGTCAGAGCCAAGGCCAGTGTGGGGGTCGCTTCAGGAGGAGCAAAATAAGTGGAATGTGCTGGAAGGTGCTGCTCTGGGGCAGCAGGTGGCCTGGGCCGGACATGACCAGGAGCCGGCCAGAGCTCCGGGTGGTCCTCCACACCCCCACCTCTGGGCGGGCCACCCCGGCGGGCTGGGTCTGCAGCCCCTGTCCGAGGAGGGTGGGAGGCACCGCAGCCCAGCGCCTTGGCTCCCCAGTGCTCTTTGGGGTCAAGGCCAGAAATGGAGAAGCCGGGCTTGCCCCGCTGCCTCCCACGGGGCGGTGTCCTGGGGATGCCCTGTCGGCCGGACCCTGGGGGCTGGGAGGGCCCAGCGGTGGACATCGGGGTCTGTGGCACACGCTTGGAGAACAGCCTCTCGTCCCCTGCTGCTTCCACGGGGCCGGGCCCCGCGCGAGGGCAGTGGCAGGGCGGCTGCTTCAGAGCGGGGGCTGGCGCAGTCTGGCCGGTCCCTGGGCCCTCCCCGAGGTGGCCAGAGCTGCGAGGAGGGACGCTCTGGGGGCCCAGGGCTGCGGGTCTGTCCCGTCAGGCTGGAGTGGAGACGCCCTCCGTGCCGGCTGGGCTGTGGGGGAGCGGGGCTGGGCTCACGGCCCGCAGCGGGGCCCAGGGAGGCCTTCGAGCCCCTCTCCGGTGGACGACTGCTCTTTGGGCACTTCCACCTGGCCTTGCACGCCCTCCTGCAAGCCAGGGCTTGGACTGGCTGGGCCTGGCCCTGCCCCACGCCATGGGCAGGCTGCGTCTGGGAGCAGGCTCCTGCCTGCGCGCTGGGCCCCGAGATGGGCTCTCCGACCTGCGCGCTGACCGCCGCAGACCTGGTAGGGTCCTGACTGGGAGGCCCTTGGCCCGGGGCTGAGACAGCAGAGCCCCCAGCCCGCCCCACCCAGTGGCTGAATCCACGGGGCTTCCCGGAAGGCGGAGCCTGGGCAGAGGGCAGCTCCCCGCTCGTCTGCGGCCAGCGCGGCCAGCGGCGCTGCGGCTGGGGAGGGGTCCGCGACCCCTGCGCGGGGACAGCTCGGAGTGCCTGGACCAAAGGGCCCGCATCTGACCTTGCCCCCCCCACCCCGCGCCGCCGGCTCTGCCAGGCGCCGGTGCTCCCCGGAGCCTGACCCGTCACCCCCTTGGAGTCAGCTCACGAGGCCGCTGCCATTGCGACACCTCCCCTGTCGCGCGCCCGCCCGCCTGATCGCCTCGCGCCAGGCCCGGCTTCCGGTCGGGTGCTGGGGCGGTAGAGGGAGAGCAGAGGCCGCGGAGGCCACCAGGAAGGCAAGCCTCGGGCAGGGCCGGTGGCGCTGGGGTCAGGGAGCGCGCCGACTGCGCCCGTGCGGAAGGTCACGGAGGCTCCCGGAGACGCCGCTGCTTAGACGTGCCATGGACCGTGCCCGGAGACAGGCATCCGGCCGGGAGACAGAGGACCCGGCCAAGGGGAGCCCCGCCGCCCCCCCCAGGCCGGCCCCTCTCCCAGCTTAGCCTTTCCTCTCCAGGGCCGGGAGCTCCTGGCCGGCACCCCGAGGCCCTCCAGGATGAGACCCCTGCCCGCTCGGGGGAGAGGGCAGCCTGCTGCCCCCGGTTTCGCCAGCCCCCGCGCTCCAGCCCCACCCCCACCCTGCCAGTCTAGCCCTGCCCCTTCCAGTCTAGCCCTGACCCCGCCGTCCAGGCCCGCCCCTGCCTCCCCGAGCCCCCATCCCCTGCGTGAGCTCCCCCCTCCCCCCGCTCCGTGGCCACCAAGCGCCTATGAGGGGGGTGGGTTCTGGCGTCTGTGAACCGTGTTTTACAAGAGGCATGTGATGGAGTCTCGGGGAAGTGAAGGATGAGGTGTGGAAGACAAGAAGGGGTCCCGGGTACCCCAACTTGTAGATAACCGTGGGGGCCCAGCGGAGGAGACAGGGGCCAGGCTGGGGCAGGAGGAGCAGAGGGGGAGGGGCTGGGCAGGCACGCAGGGAGGAGGCCGCTCTGCATGGCTGACCCTGGGTGCGGGGAGCGGCGGGTATCCGGTGAAAGGGTGCCGGCCAAGACCAGTGGGCCAGGGTGTAGGGAGCAGCCTGCGGTGGAGGGACGCCCAGCCCCTGCCATCACAGCGAGTTCAGAGTGTCCCTGGGGGATCCTGGGGGAGGACCCGGAGGCTGGGGCACGGGCGGGGCGTGGGGGGGGTTGCGCAGGCAGAAGCTGGG
This sequence comes from Galemys pyrenaicus, assembly GCA_019455555.1. Taxonomy (NCBI): domain Eukaryota; kingdom Metazoa; phylum Chordata; class Mammalia; order Eulipotyphla; family Talpidae; genus Galemys; species Galemys pyrenaicus. The sequence continues at coordinate 75,249 of JAGFMF010011757.1, read as the reverse complement.
GAGGCACCTCCCAGAGGCCTGTGGCTCAGACTGTGAAGGGCACTGGAAGGTGAACCACCTTTCAAGGTGGAAGAACTGGACCGAAGGGCGGGAGGCCGCTCTGAGGGTGTTGCCGTCTGAGGCCCGCCTGGGCTCCCCCGCCTGGGCTCCCCTGCATGTGGGGTGCGGGCAGGAGCCCTGGGGAGGGCGGTCTGGGAGATCATAAAGCCCAGCCGCTGCCTGCCGTCCAGCTCGGTGCTCGGGGGCTGCATCCGAAGTGCTGGAGGGCGTCCACGGCTGGGGCCCAGAGGGCAGCCCGCTCTTGGGACCAGCGGGGGAGGAGCCTCAGACGGTGGCTGTGCCAGGATGGAGCAGGGGTGCAGGGATCTGGGCTCTGGGGGGGCACATGACAAGACGGAGGGATGACTTCGCCTTTACGCTGCAAATAAAGATGGCTTCGGGGGGGCGCTGCACAGAACCCCGTCCTCACCCCCAGCTGATAGTGCTGCACCCGGGAGGCCCACAGGCCCGGTCCACCGAACCCCGGCGGCGATGGGACACAGGAAGCCCACTGGTGCGAGGCAGGCCCCCCACTCTGAGGCTTGCCCCACAGCCCCCACCCCTGGAGTGGGGGCAGCCGGGGAGGGCGTCAGGCGCCAGATCTCAGCAGCACAGAGCCAACGGGTGTGGGGGTGCGGTGTGGGGGTGCAAGCAGCGGTTAGACCGGCAGGAGGTTTCCGGGATCCCATGAGGTGGGGTCAGAACCAGCCCAACCGGACCTGCAGCCATGAGCCTCCCCAAGCCGCCTCTGGCCCTCTGGGGCCTGGGGGGCCTTCCTAGTGAGTTGCCCTAGACGCAGCCCCCACACTCCACCCAATGGGACTCTGCCTGGATCATTCTGGAGGGACCGGGCCCCCACCTGGCCGCACCCCGCACCCTGCTCCTTGCGTCTGTGTCTGTAAAACACCCTAAGGAATGAGGTCTGGTACCAGCGCAGCCAGCAGCCGCGAGGGGTGCGGAGACTCGGGGCCACGTTTGGGCGGGCATCCCCGCCACCCCGCCGGTGGCTCTGAACTGGGGTGCCGAGGGGCCGGTGGCCCTGGGGCTGGCCGAGGCTCCCAGGAGGGCGCGGACCCTGGGTCCGCTCCCTGCAGCCAGGGCCACCGCCACGGGACAGGCCACGCCAGGGTCAGCTGCCGCGCCCACCACGGGACCCGCCCTCAGCTGCAGGTGGCCGGCCAGCGCCCGCGGTCATCACCCCAACGGAAAGCCCCAAGAGTGAGGGAACCCGCGCAGCCGTGAACCCACACACGGAGGCTGTGGCGGCACCCTCCCCGCTGCGCCCCTCGAGAGCAGGCGGGTCTCCCCGGGGGGCCCCAGCACCTGGAGCCCCTGGCGGGGCACACTCTGTGCTGGAGCCGCTGCTGGTGAGAAGCTGAGTCACCGGCCCCGCCCCGCACTCCTCGCCGGAGTCACCCGCTCAGGCTGCCAGGGCACCCAGCACCCCCAGGAAGGTGGGGGCGTAGCGCCCGGGGCCCCAGCCGCGGCCCGCGCCCATGCTCTCCCCAGAGAGAGCCCGGCCCGGCCCAGGCCCTGCCCACTGCGCGCTGGCCTTGCTCCGGCTGCCCGGGCCAGTGTCTGGGCCTGCGTGCGGCGGGGCCACGGGGCCGGAGCCCGCACGGCACTGGTGCTCAGCTGCCCGCCCGCCCCGCCCGCCCCAGGGCTGTGGTGGGGCCAGGCAGAGGTGGCGCGTCTCGGGGCTCCAGGCCCCGGGGCAGGGCCTCCCGCTGGCCACAGGCCGTGGCTCCCTCCTTCCTGGCCGTCCTGGCAGGCGAGGGTTTGGCCACCACCGGGGCCTGGGGCCTGGGCTCGGTCAGCGCCCACTGCCCGGCCGGGCGCGGGGTCAGGGAGGACGAGCACCGTGGCCCCAGCCCGGGCGGGGCTCCGTTCTGCCAGAGCCCACCACAGAGGCCTGCACGGGCGGACAGCACCGGGCGCACCCGCCTTCTGAGCAGCTGGACCCAAACGCAGTCCTTGCCCACGGCGGCGCGGCGGGGCCGCGGGCCCGGAGACGCGGATGGGGCGGCTCCCTGGGAGCCGGCCAGCTCACGCCGGGCAGGGGGAGCGGCCCGTCCTGCTGAGGCGCCATCAGGAGCGGGCCTGGCCGGGCAGGCTCGGAGTCCGGACGTGGTCAGCCCGCACCACCCGGCAGAGACAAGGGCAACGGTGCTCATGTGCTCTGCCGGCCATCGCTGGACTGGGCCCTCTGGCCAGTAGTGGTGCCCCGGCCCAGGGAGCCAGCGGCCGGGCAGCAGGCGCTGCCCCCACGAGCTCACGGAGGCCCAGCGGCCCAGACGGCCACTTCCTCTGCTCCCTACTGTGGCGCGCTGCCACCGGAGCCGTCACGTGGGGCCCTCGGCTGCCCTGCCCTGCACTGCGGCCCTGCGGCCCCGCCCCTCCCCCACGCGGCCCCCGCCTCCAGGGGAGACCCTCTGTTCCAGCCGAGCTGCGGACCGTGCAGGGCCAGGCTTGCCGTGGGGTCACACGGGGTACGGCCCGTCCGGGCCTGAGACCGGCTGAGGGTCCTGGCAGAGGAGGGGCCAGTCTGAGGGCAAAGTGGGGTGCCAAACGAGGTCCCAGCAGCCACAAGAGGTGTTGCCAGGAGGGCCCCCTTCCCGGGCTGTCCCCTCCCCTGGGCACCCCCGGGGCATACTGTCACCTCCCTCCCCGGGGCCATCACCTCCCTCCCCAGGGACTGTCACCCTCCTCCCCGGGGACCAGCACCTCCCTCCCTGGGGCCATCACCTCCCTCCCCGGGGACCAGCACCTCCCTCCCCGGGGACTGTCACCTCCCTCCCCGGGGGCCGTCGCCCTCCCCTGGGCACCCCGGGCCCCTTGAGGCTGGTCGGTGCAGCCCAGCGCCCAGGGGGGCTCCAGCAAGGCCGGCCCAGGCAGCGCTGGCACTCGCAGTCTCCTGCCGCCCTCCGGGGCCATCAGCGTGGACGCCCGGCGGCGGGTGGCTGGGAGGGCCCAGCACATCTGGCCAGGGGCCCGGGCAATGGCAGGGGTGCCTGTGTGTGTGTGTGGGGGGGGCATGGCGGCGCCTGGGGCCCAGGGCGTGGCCAGACCACACACTTCCCGGAGGGCCTCCTGGAAGTGGCAGTGGGACGCAGAGCTGCGGGGCCAGCGGTCACGGGGAGGGCTGACCGCAGACAGGAAGCTGGGCGGGCAGCTGGGGCTGGGGCTGAACAGCTGTGCCCACGAGGCAGCCCGGACCTGCGCAGAGAGGTTCTCTGCCTGAGGCGAGCGCAGCCTTGGCCGGCGCCCTGCACAGCCCGCCTGCGGCCTCCTGCCCACCACCGCCGCCGCGCGTCCCCTGCCCCGTCTGCCCCGGTGGCTGCCTCTGCGAGAGGTGCCGTGTCTGTCCGCGCTGTGTCCCACCAGGTGCAGCTCGGGAGCCGCCGCGTCCCCTGGCAGAGCCACCGCCTCCTCCGGTGCGTCTGGGACCCAGTGCTTCTGCTCACCATGGGCTGCAGCGGCCCAGCCTCCATGCTGAGCACCTGTGCTCCAGCGCTGGCCGAAGTGTGGCCGGGGCCATGCGTGTCACGGCCCACGCACACCAGCCGAGGCCGTGTGGGCCGAGGCCGTGCGGGCCGGGGTCGTGTGGGCCGAGATCGTGCGGGCCAAGGTCGTGCGGGCTGAGGTCGTGCGGGCCGAGGTTGTGCGGGCTGAGGTTGCACGTGTCACAGTTCGCATGCACCAACTGAGGTCACATGGCCGAGGTCATGGCTCACACATGCCAGCCGCCGCCAGGACTCACTGTCCCTGCTCCCCTACAGGTCACTTCCCACGAGTGCGGGTGGCACACGACTGTGGCCGTCCTCGAGCTTGGGCTCTGGTGAGGCACCCCGACTTATCCTTTCAGGGGGTCTTGCCCTAGTCAGCCCCTTGCCTTCCCCCGAACACCAGCTTATCAATTTGGACAGAGGCCAAGACTGCCCGCCCCGCAGGGCTGTTGGGGGCCGAGGCGCTGCCCGTCAGGGCCGTGGAGTGTCTTTGTCCTTCCGGCGTGGGGTGCTGAGAGCCGGCAGCGCGGTGGGCGGGTGGCCGTGGGGCTGCACTACTAGCCCCTCGCGGCAGCCGCTTCCCTGTCCCCTCCCTGGGACCCAGCCGTGGGGCTGCTGTCTGACAGCAAGCCAGCACCACATCACCAGTCTTGGGAAACACCCTGTGTGAGGGTGTCCGTGCGAGGGTGTCCGTGCAAGGGTGTCTGTGCAAGGGTGTCCATGTGAGGGTGTCCATGTGAGGGTGTGCGCGCGGGGCTCTCTGTGCAAGGATGTCTGTGCGAGGGTGTGAGTGCGGGGCTCTCTGCGAGAGTGTGTGCACAAGGGTGTCCATGCGAGGGTGTGAGTGCGGGGCTCTCTGTGCAAGGATGTCTGTGCGAGGGTGTGTGCACAAGGGTGTCTGTGCGAGGGTGTCCG
>JAGFMF010011757.1:0-58855 GCA_019455555.1 Galemys pyrenaicus | reverse complement strand
TCTGCCCAGGCCTGGCCCCGCCCGGCCCCGCCCCCACGCCGGTCTGTCCAGGCCTGGCCCCGCCCGGCCCCGCCAGGCCCCGCCCCCAGCTGTGTCCGCGCCGCCCCGCCCCCTGAGCTGAGCCCGCCCCCAGGAGCGGGACCTGCGCGACGTGGGCGACTGGAGGAAGAACATCGAGGAGAAGTCGGGCATGGAGGGCCGCAAGAAGATGTTCGAGTCCGAGTCCTAGGGCCCGCCCTGCGCCGTGAGCCCGCAGCTCCTGGCACCCAGCGGAGCCCGCCGCCCGGGGGGCTCCTGGCCACTCTCAATAAAGAGCTCCCTCTACGACTGTGTGGTCTGCGCGCCGCTGCCCGCCTACTGCCCGCCTGCTGCTCGCCCGCGGACGGACCGCGCGCCCGGACGCACAGCCTCTGCGGGCTGGGGTGGCCTGGGAAGCCCTGGCGCGCCCGGCCTGCTCGCTGGGCCACGTGGGCGCGCTGCCGGGTGTCCAGGTCGGTGGTCACCCTGGGGCCCGCAAACTTCCTCTGGCACCCCCCGGGGGAATGAGTAGAGGGATGCGCGGTCAGTGCCAGAGGGCTTGGAGATGGTCCATTCGTGCAGTCACGGTCGGGGCACCACGTGACCGCCCCTCTGCAGGGTGCAGACTGGCCCGCGGCCGCAGGCGGCTGGCCCAGGGCGGGGCCTGCGGGGGCTGAGGGCGGCCCGGCCTGGCCTAAAGGGCACGCACTGTCACACACCCGGGTCCCTGCTGGGCCAGCCTCAGGGGACGGCAGAGGGGGCGCGGGGCCGGCTCAGGGGGCCTGTCTGTGCCTGCCGAGGTGGGCGCATCTGCGGCCTCCAGGTGCCCGCACCAGGCGCCCCACAGGCCCTGGAGCCGATCCTCGGGGGTGTCTTGCCCACACCCTGCTGTGCAGGCTCAGCTCCTCCTGGGGACGCGCAGTCCTTGGGGTGCGCTCCCTCACCCGCGGGGTCCAACCACGGCCAGGGCTCTGCTGGCACGGGACCCGTGGAGGAGCATCCCCTGGGGGCGCAAGGCGCAGGGCCGCGGGAGGGACCGGGGCTGCTCGGGCACAGGTAGAACCCGGCTCCGGCTCCGGGGCTGCGCTTCTGAGGAGCAGGGGAGGAGCCTGGCCGCAGGCCGCAGAGGGAATGAGGAAGTTGGGGGTGCGCCCGCAGGCAGGGCAGGAACCCCAGGGCGGTGGTGGGCCAGCGGTCTGTGCCGGGACGCGTGTCCTGGCGAAGGGAGGGCAGTGGCCAGCTCTGGACTCCCAGCGGTGACTCCGGCGACGCAGCGGGGCCACCAGCCTCGGTCCGGGTGGGGGTGACCGGCGGCCACCTTCTCTGGAGAGTGGGCGAATGAACACGAGTGGGGGCGGGGCGGGGCCGAAGCGAAAGGCGCACGCACAGCTAGCCGGCGAGCGACCCTCAAGCGCGCCCACGCGGGCCCTCTGCTCTCCGCCAGGCCTGCCGCCCGCGGGCGGCCGTGTCCACGGCCCGTGGCGTTCCTGGGGACGCGCCCAGGCTGGCGTTGCCAAGCTGTCTGCCACGAGGGATCCGTGCGGGGAGAGGACGGGCAGGGACAGGGAGCTCGGCGGCGGCGGGGGGCTCTGAGAGGGCCTGCGTGGGCGAGGGGCCAGCGCCGGGGCCACGGCCACCGCCCAGGCTCGCGCTCAGGGCGGGGTCCGGCGGGTGGGGCAGGGCGGGAGCGGCACAGGCCGCGGGGCGGGTCCAGCAGAGGCGGGGCCCAGCGCCCTCTGCAGTGAGCCGGCTGCCGCGGGGGGAGGGGGCCGAGACACCGGGCGGCAGAGGGAGGGGTGCACCAGCTGGAGCCGGCCCTGCCGGCTGCTGCTCAGGCCTCACGGGCCCGGTGCCTGGGTCTTGCCGCTCTCGAGGCACCTCCGGCAGTGCCCAGCGCTGGACAGCGGCTTGGCCACCTAGGAGCACTGGGGGTCTGGCCTCCCCATGGGCTCTGCCCATAGCCCCCACCGGCAGCCCGCCGCCCTCAGCAGGAGGACTGGCCAGCCCGGCCCGCGTGCCCTGGTGGCGGGGCCTCCCCGCCGGGCTCCCCCTGCCCTGCCGTCTCCCTGGCGGGGAGGGACCAGCCAGGCCCAGAGGGCCCCCGTGGCCTGGGGACACCCTGGGGACAAGGCCAGGTGTCCAGTGCCCCTGCCCACCCGTAGACGAGGCCCGGAGGCTCAGGGGGTCCCACTGCGCACGTCCAGGTCCTGAGCCCTCCTCTTGGGGGTCAGGGCCCCGGGTCCCACTTTCTCTTGGCCACCCGCAGAGACCTCTCTCCAGAGGGCTCTGGGGCCAGGGGTCAGGAGGCCACAGGCTTCTCGGCCGCCGCCCTCACCGCCGGCCTCTCCCCAGGGGGCACAGGAGCAGAGGGTGACGGTGGTGGGCCCTCCCTGGCCTGCCGGCGCCTCGCACTGCTCCACTTTCCGGAGGCCGACCCGCCACGCCCCGTGCGGCGCCCCCGCCGGCCGCGGCCACCCCCACCTGCTTCCTGGCCTGCCCCGCGGCCCGACTGCTTCCCCATCCGCGACCTCGCCTGGGCTGTGCTGCTGCCACCGCCGTGGCACGCAGGCGAGGTAGGTCCTACCGCGCCCGGACACGGGCTCCGAGGGCTCCGAGGCCCCCCGGCCATCCCGCACGCCCAGAGGCCCCGCCCAGGCCCTGTGCCCTGGTGTGTCCCCCCCCCTGCCCTGGGCACCGGCTCCGAGGCCCCCCCAGCCACCCTGCGCGCCCAGAGGCCCCGCCCAGGCCCTGCGGCCCCGGCGTGTCCCCCCCGCGCCCCGGGCGTCGCTGGACACCGTCCATGCCTTGCCCTGCCCCTTGCAGGGGCCGTCCTCTGGGAGACCCAGCAGCCCGACTCTGTCCCTGTGGACACCCGGCCCAACGCCCCAGGTGGGAGGGGCTGCAGGCCGGGGACCTGCTTGCTGGGGGCGGTGGCGCCCCAGGCCCCTGCACTGGAGGTGGCGCGGGCGGTGGGCGGGAGGCCGAGGGCGGCGGGGGCAGCAGAAGGGTCCGGCCCTCGGCGATCTCTGTGGGCCCCTCCCTGGAGCCTCTGACTCCTGCTTTGCGCCCACCGAGGCCCCCACGATCTAGGGCGCCGGCACCCCACGCCCCTCTGGCCGGACTCCTCAGGCCTTGACGGCCGCGTGCTGCCTCCTCCGCTCTCCCCTCCGTCCCCCTTGTGTCCGGTGCCAGCCTGGGCCTGCCGGTCATCCATGGCTGGACAGCCTGGCCTGGAGGCCCAAGGCAAATAGCCAGGACCATGGGTTTGGGGTCTGGCGCCACCCCCCACTTTGTGCCTCACGAGCCCCGAGCCCCTGGCGGGCACCGGGAGGGTGGACAGGCCCCCGCCGGCCCCTGCCCTGGTCCCGGCTGCCTCCCGGACAGCTGCAGCTGCCCCACTCGGGGTGTCAGTTCTGAGCGCCCCGAGTTCAGGGAGGGGGCAGCGTCGAGGAAGGCTCGCAGACGAGGCTGGGCACAAGAACTCGGCCACGCGGCCCGGCACGCCTGGCCGCCTGCCCGCGGGCAGGGCAGCGGCCGAGGACTGGGCTGCCCGGCGTCCAGCGCTGGCTGCGCTGCCCGCCATGGGCGCGGGGGGCGCGGGGGGCGCGGGGGCCGTGGCCAGCGGTGAGTCTGCGCCCCGGGCCCAGCCAGCCGGCACTTGCCTCACACTTCCTGAGGACCGGTTTGGGTTTTGTTTTTTCTCTTCTCTTGCAGCAACAGATCAAAACACAGCACCCGGCTGGGGCCAGCGCGGCAGCCTCAGCCGCAGCGGAAGTGAAACTGCACGGCCAGCCTGGCTTGAGGAGCACCTGGCCGCTGCACGCACCATGGCGGAGGCCCCCAGCACCCCAGCGGCCGCGGCGCAGGACCAGGAGCTCAGCCCGGGGTAAGGGGCGTCTGCTGGCGGGGCCTTGCCCCCCTGGACCCGGACACGGCTCGGGCGACTCCGGCCCCCGCCACCTGAGGGACGCAGCCCGGGCGAGGGGGCCGACACCTCGGGGGGCCCGGACGCGGCCTGGGCGGGCGGGCGGCAGCTGAGGGCCGGCGGGGTGGGGGGCCTGGCCGGAGGCCGGCGGGGTGGGGGCACGGCGCTGCCGGTTCCTCGGCTGGGGCGCAGGTGAGGCCGGCGGCTGCGCGTGTGGGGAGGGGCCGTGCCCACTGGGGTGCGGGTTGGGGGCCGGGGTGGGCTGGCGCGCAGGAGGCAGGGCCTGGGGCCTCCCCGGCACGGGAGGGTGCAGGCTGGAGCTGGGGGCCGGGTGGGCGCTGAGGGGTGCTCAGCGGGATGGGGCGCCTGGCTGAGGCGTGGGGGCGCCTTCCCGCTGGGCGCCCTGGGGTGGGCCGGTCGGCCTGCGAGGGGCACGGGGCTGCCGTGGCGGTGGGGCCATGTGGCCGAGGCTGCTGGATGCCCTTGGGGATGGTGGGGGGGTGGGGGCGGGTCACCTCGGGCCCAGCAGGTGACCGGGACAGCTGCGGCCTGCCCAGAGCGGCCCTCACGTCAGCAGCACCCGGCCCAGTGGCCCCGCTCTTGCCCATAGAAGGGCAGGCGGCGCGGCCTGGCTGGGCAGCTGCCCCTCTGGGCCTGGGCCGGCCCTCCCGCCAGCTGTCCCTCCGCAGACGGCCGCGGGGTGGGGGTGGCGCACACTGGGGTGACCCAGCGCTCCTGGGCACTCAGGCCTGGGCTCTGGACAGAGCTGGCCCAGCCCCGGCCCCACGACGTCCCGCCCGCGCGGGGCTCTGACCGCTCAGAACGAAACCGAGAGCTGCGGTGGGGCCCCCAAGGTGACAGAACCAGGGATTTTCCTGCCGGGCCGGGCGGGGCCGCGGTCTGGGAAGCCCCGGCGGGGCCCTGGGCCAGGCTGGGCAGAGGAGCCCCTCTGAACCACAGGCCGCCGGGCCCCGGGCAGCAGGCACTGCGCACTGGCCAGGGCCAGCTGCCCCAGCTGGGTGAGTGGCCCCACGCTGCCCAGAACAGCAGCGTCCGGGCATAGGCCCTGACCCTGCGGGGGCTTGGAGCTGTCGCCTGGGGACGGAACTTTGGGGAACCCCTGCAGACCCTGACGTGGGCCCCTGCCTCATGCCCAGCCCAGCTGGCGGCCACCGGGGCCGGCTCTGAGGCCCTCAGGCCAGGGCAGGACGGCGCCTCGGAGCACGGCAGGGGTGGCGCTGGGGGCCCCAGCACCCGGCTTCCCGAGCCCCGTGTCCTGCAGGCTGCCGCTGCCCGCAGGCCAAGCCCCACAGCCAGGGCCTCGCCTGCCGCGCTCTGGTGCCCACCCGTGCCACACCAAGGCAGCGGCGTCCCCCTGGCGGCCACCCTGGCCCGGTCAGCTGTGCTGTCCCCTGTCCCTCTGCTTTCTGGCACCCCAGCCCTTCCGCTTCTGGAGGAGGCGGGGACTGCGGCTCTCCGGCCCCACCTGGCTGCCCCGCCCTCCGGCCTGCGGTCCCTTCCTGCCGGCCCAGCCGGGCCACGCGTGTCTCTCTCGGACGGGCACCATGGCCCCGTGGCCAGCACCGCCGCCCCGGCCCGGCCCCCACCCTGCTCTTCTGTGGGCAGGGGTGCAGGTGGCCCTGGGCTGTGCCGAGGCAGCTGCTGGGTCACTCTCATGCAGGCCTCCCGAGAGGCCCCGGGCCCCGCAGGCAGCCGGGAAGAACTTGGCTGGCCTGGGGGTGCCCTCCTCTTCCTGTCCCCCAGGGAGCCACGGGAGAGGAGCCCCGCGGCTGGCCGGGCTGGCGTCCATGCCCCAGCGCAGCCTGGTGCCTCCAGGAGGGGGCGGGCCGGTGAAGTGGCGGGCCACAGCCACGGCTGCCAGGGAGCGGGGTCCCATTGGGTGCCGCCCCAGCCCTGCCTGGGCGCCAGACTGGAGGGTGCTCGGGGCCGCCCAGGCCTGGCCCCCAGAGGCCTGGCCCCACGCCCCGGGCGAGTCCGCGGTAGCGGAAGCCCCAGGAGGCAGGAAGTCCTCCTCGCAGGAGGGCGGCAGGCGACCAGGCGGCCCTCACGGCACCCGGCCTCACGCCCGCCCCGCGTGTCGGCCCCATGCCACGGGCAGCCCTGGGGCAGGCGTGGCCGGGCAGCGGACCGGGCACCTCGGCATCCCGGGGCTCACGGGCCATGCGCCAGGGGCAGGGAGAGGGACAGGGCTCGGGGCGTGACCCTGCCGGCCGCCGACCTGCCGGTCCTCTCTGCGGCCTCAAGTCCGTGGCTCGGTGGCCAAGGCAGGCCCAGGGCAGGCCCTGTGCGCTTGGGGCCCTGGGGAGCCCCTCCCTCACCCCTGTGCCGGCCCGGGCCTGTGGGGGACTAGTCAGGGTGCTGGGAACCCGGCAGTGCTGGGGAGCCCGGAGTGCCCTCCCTTGTAACCTGTGGGGGCAGAGGCGCCCGAGACCCCCTGCAGAGGCAGCACTGGAAGGCGCCCAGGGGCCCCCAAAAGCAGAAATGGGACTTGGCCCTGTGCCAACGAGCTGGGTCTTTCCAGAGACTGCTAGAAAGGACGCTCAGCCCCCCGCCAGCCCCCCACCAGCCCCCAGCCCGCCTCTGCACGCGTCCCCCTCCGGGCCTCCAGGGAGAAGGGCCTGGGCGGCCGCCAACACACGCCCCCCACTGGGGCCGCCCCCCCCCCGCCCAGAGCCCACACCCCACACAGCTCTGCCGGTCCCGCCCTGGGGCCCAGAGAAAGCATGGACTGCCCGGTCCAGGTCAGCCACAGCTGGGGAGCCGGCCTCGCAGCTCCAGATCCCCGAGGCTGGAGGGGGCCTGGGCCCTGTGTTGTGGGGGCTCCCCAGGGGAGCAGAGGACTGGGAATAGAGGGTACCCCACCCTGCCAGCACAAAAGGGGGCCCAGGGGCAGGACCTCACGCATTCCTGCTCCTCCCCCTAGCTGCCCCCAGACCTGGAAGCTGGGATTGGGGGGCCCAGTTTGGTCCCACAGAGGGACCCATCCAGGACCGGAGGCCTGCACCTCACAGGAGCAAGGGCCTGGGCCTCTGGCTTCAAAAGCTGGGGGTCGGGGGGACAGCCCCCCTTCCCGGCCACCAGCGTCCCCTTCTAGGGAGGGGGTTGGAAATTGCCCTGGGATGCAGCCCCACCCCTGCAGGGTGCGCCCCCTTTCCCAGCACCGTGCTTTGGGTGGTTCGTTCCTTTGCAACTCACGTGGGTCTCCTCCTCCCCGTTGCACCCCACCATGCCCCCCCGTGCCCCGCCAGGCCCCTCAAAAGCAGCCTGACTTGGACAGGCTGGGCGGGTGGGTGTGGAGAATGGTGACGCCTCGGCCCATCCACGCCCCACTCAGGCACCAGCCTCTCTCGGCGGCAGGACACCCCACCCCGCTGGCCCGGGCCCTTCGCTCATGAGCACCGCCTGCTCACAGGCTCGGGGATGCCCCAAGGCAGGCATCTCTCCCTCCGAGTCCCCAGGAATCTCCAGGAGCCCCGATGCCTCTGCCGAGGGCGCTCCTGCCCCTCCCCAGTGCTGCAGGTGTGTCTGGGCACGGGCTGGGGCGCCAGTGGGTGAGTGGGGTGCAGCCAGCTTGGCGCCCGGGCCAGGGCCCGCTGGGCGCGCCGCGCCAGGCCGGCCGCTGTCCTTCCCCGGGGCCACCGCGGCGAGCGCTTCGGAGGAGGCAAGGGGCCGCCTGGCTGTGACCAGGTGTGGGAGAGCAGAACCGAAGCTGGACGAGGGGGGCGGGAGCAGGTGATGGAGGGTGGGGGGTGGTGGGCAGAGAGGGGTGGGCCGAACACCCTGTGTGAGCACACACGTGCAGGCATGTGCAGGGTGTGCATGGGTGTGTGTGCAGGGTGTGCTTGGGGCGTGTGTGCAGGGTGTGCTTGGGTCTGTGTGCAGGGTGTGCATGGGGTGTGTGCAAGCATGTGCAGGTGTGTGCAGGGTGTATAGGCGTGTGTGCAGGGTGTGCATGGGGCATGTGTGCAGTTGTGTGCTTGAGGCGTGTGTACAGACGTGTGCAGGGTGTGCATGGGTCTGTGTGTAGGGCGTGCATGGGGACGTGTGCAGGGTGTGCATGGGTCTGTGTGTAGGGCGTGCATGGGGTGTGTGCAAGCATGTGCAGGTGTGTGCAGGGTGTGCATGGGTATATGCAGGTATGTGCAGGTGTGTGCATGGGGTGGGCACGCATGTGAGGGCATGCCTGTGTCTGCGTCAGCGTATGGGTGCACACGAGTGTGAACATGTGTGAACATGTGTGAACATATGCGCACACGTGTGCATGTGCGTACAAGGCGCACGCATGCGTGCACGCATGCGTGTGCTGTGTGTGTGTCCGGATAGGCTGAAGAAGGACGGCGTGTGGCTTAGGGACAGGCACCGGGAGCCAGGGGAGGGGAGGGCTGCGCCCCTGCCTGAGCACATGGCTCCTCCCTGTGCCCACACGCCGACCGGGCTTCAGGGGGGCCCGCGGCCACGGTGCCGCGGTGCAGGAGCCCAGCGGGCAGTGGGTGCACGTCTGGCTGCGGGAGCAGAGCGGAGCGGCGGTGGCGCAGGAGGTGGCTGGGCGGGTGGGTGTGCGCACTGGGCGGGCGCTGAGGGACACTTGCAGAGGACACAATGGGGACTGGACAGGGCGGCGTGGGGGGCACAGACGCGGGCGGGTCCCAGCTCTGTCCGCCCCGCCGAGTGGTGGCTATGCGGGTGGCCTGCGGTGGGTGTCGTGCCGGGGGGCGCTGCCCATGCCACGTCAAGGCGGTGGTCAGTGTCGAAGCAACCCAGCAGGCGTGCGGCTCCGCGCCCACTGTGACCCGGCCTGTCGTGTCCTCCTCTCTTCAAGCAAGGAAGGCCTGCCCAGCCTGCGGGGCGCTCCTGGCCACGCCTCGGAGACCCTGGGCCCGGCTGTTCGAGGGAGCTCTCTGCAGCTTCCCACGCCCGGCCCTCAGGCTGTTCGGTTCTGCTTCTGGTGACATGGCAGCTGCGTTGGCGGCCTCAGGGCTCCCTGGGGGCAGGGAGGAGCGCCACACTGTGGAGCGTCTGTCCGCAGCCACTGCGGCCAGGGAGGGACCCGCAGGGCGCAGCAGACCCTCCTGTCTCCCGCTGCCCCCTCAGCAGGGTGTTTCAGTCAATCTGCCTGTTCTGTCCCCCACTCTGTCTCTGGGGAGTCCTTTCACCCCCGCACCTCTGGCCTGCGCCCCAGCTCTTGTGTGCATGAATAAATCTTTAAAAACTAAAAGATAAAATGTCAGCTCAGGAGGCAGGGACTGTCGAGGTGCCGATACCCAGCACCCCAAGCGGCCGGGTGAGCGGCAGGTCAGCTGCTGCAGGCGTGCGGAGGGAGCGGGGAAGCGGGGCTGCAAGGGGGCTCGACGAGTGAGTGGGCGGCTGCAAACAAACCCCCTAGCTTGCTCAGGACTTGACATCCCGGGGCTGCAGTGCGGCCCAGGTACGAGGCACTGATGCCCGCAGCCCTGTGGTCTGCCGCGGGGAGTGGGACCAGCGGCTTGGGCGGGCGGGCAGGCGGCACAGGCAGGGTGGGCAGAGGTCGGCATGAAGGCCGAGCCGCTCGGAGCCGGAGTGCGCACGGAGGGCCAGTGCCTCACCGGGTGGTGGCTAGTCGGGCACAGGCGGCGGGCGGGCGCATGGGCAGCAGCCATGGGCACGGAGCGGGAGTCACTCAGTGTCCTCTGTGTCAGCAGGTAGGTGGATGAGTCGTCAGAGGACTCAATGAAGAGATATAGAAAGACGGACATTGGGGCAGGCGGTGATGGACACGGCGTGCATGGGCCGAACAGACAATGAAGGGCAGGTTGTGTGGACATGGACAGCTGGAGAGAGGAGTGCTGAGAAGCTGGTGGATTCGTAAACGAGGTGGAGAGACAGTGATGTGGAGGATCCACGGATGGGCGTGGATGCATGGTGGGGGGTGGGGGGTGTGGATGGTGGGTGGACAGATGAATTGTGATGGTGGATGGATGGTGCATGGTGGGTAGGTCAATGGGTGGACAGTGGGAGGTGGGTGGATGGGCAGGTGGACGGATAGAGGGTGGATGGTGGGTGAGTGTGGATGGATGGATGGTGGGTGATGGAGGGTGGTGGGGAGTGGATGGTGGATGGTGGAGGGGGGTGGATGGTGGACGGATGGTGGGTGGTGGACAGACAGCGGGCTGTGGACGGATGGCAGGGCGTGGACACAGTAAACAGTTGATGTCCAGCGCTCCGCCCTCCCGCTCCTATCAGGACACAGTCTAGGTGGACACATTTGAATCTCACCCCGGCCCCCCACGCACCACGCTTCTGGTGAGGACATGGACTCCGTGTGGTGGGGCAAGCACCCCTGCCGGCCCATAGCCCCCTCCCGCGGGCAAATATTCCCTTCCCTGGGGCCACAGCGCTCACGGGCCACGTCCCACCCTGGCCTTAGGCGGCTGGACTCCAGAACCGGGGCAGCAGCGGGGCTGGCTCGGAAGGAGGGGCGGTGGCTGCCCGGTGGGTGCCGGCCTGTAGCGCCTTCAGCCCACGCCTGCTGGCCGCGGCCGCCTGTGGGGATCCAGGTTGCCCTGCTGGCTGGCTGGCCTTCCAGCCCTGGGCCCTGGGGCGCCAGGTTGCTGCCTGAGCCTCGGAGCCCCGCTGGGCAAGGCGCGGGGGGTCCTGCGTCAGCGCGGCCCTGCACGTCGGGACAGGCAGGGTGCTGGCCGCCCGCCTGCCTGGCGGGCACAGAGCTGGGCCTGGCTGCCCCGTGAGTCGGTCCCCCGGTCCACTCGCCCGAAGGCCCCGGTGTGAGTCACGGCGCTCAGCCCAACCGGGGGAACAGTGGGCTGGGCTGCTCCTCTAGGGCTGGCCGGGCCAGGCAGGGCCACGGCCAGGGCGCCCGCTGACCTGTGCCCACTGGCCACTTCCCGGGCCCACGGCCCTCCACGGCGAAGCCAGAAGGGCCGCGCCTGTCTCTGCCACTCGGCCAGTGGCTCTGACCTCCCAGGGCAGCGGGGAGGGACAGGAGGGCAGAGCCCCCCACTTGGGAAGTAGAGAGGACCCCTGGGGTGCCCTGGCCGCTGCTCCCTGGAGGTGATAACAGGAATAGCGGGCTGCGGATAAACAACGGGCAAGCATGAGAGGAGGGAGGGAGAGGAGGGAGGGGAGGAGGGGGAGGAAGGGAGGGGAGAGGAAGGGAAGGGGGCGGAAGGAGGGAGGGAGACAGATAGGGACAGAGACTCCAGAGGGAACAGAGCGAGCAGAGGGGCTGGTGCGTCCAGGCGCCCGGGCACGCGGGCCGGAGCAGGGGTGGGCACAGGCCCACGGGCAGACGCAGGCGGGGGGAGGGTGTCGGGCGCCGGCCGGGATGGAGGGCAGGTGGGGCTGGCGCAGACGCTGGAGAGGGCGGGCAGGGCGGCCGGGCGGCGAGGGCAGCAGGCCGCCTGGACGCTGCCCGTGGGAGCCCACCACGGCCCCGCTGAGTCCCCGCTGCCGGCTGGGAGGACTTCTCGCTGACACTTTCTGGTCTGGAAGGGGGAGGGGGGAGGGGGCTGGGGGGAGCAAAAGGGAAGCAGCTGCTCGTCCTGGGGGGGCCGGACCGCAGCCCCGGAGGCCCGGCCGACGGGCACCCGCATGGGCCGCGGCGGGGAGGGGCGCTGAGCCGAGCAGGGCACGGGCGGGCCGCGGCGGGGAGGGGCGTGCAGGGCGAGGGGCACCCGCGGGAGGAGCAGGAGGGGGCGGCCACGGCAGGAGGCCGCTTTAAAGAGGGAGCCGCAGCGTCCCGGGGCCAGGCCGGCGGGGCGCCGCCAGGTGGGCAGCCCTGTCCCGCGGAGGGCCCAGCAGGCAGGGCCGCATGGCCAGAGGTGGCCGCTGGGCTCAGGGCTGCCCACGCGGCCACCCCAGGCAGGGGCTGTTGATGCCCCTGCAGGCGCCCGCCGGCTCCCGGCGCGGGGCAGGCGTGGGGGCTGGGCTGCCCCGCTGGACGCCCCCACCCGCACGCAGGCCTCAGGCGTTGCTCTGCCGGGAACCCCACCGCGCCCCAGGTGGCCGCCCGGCCGAGGGTGCTGGGCAGCGTGTCCTCCGCTCAGCTGGCCGTGGCCCCCGCTGGCTCCGGTGTCACGGGAGCTGCCCCTGGCTCCGCAGCCACTCGCCGCCCCAGCTTGGTGGCAGTGCGGGGCACTGCAGCCCGTGGCGGAGCTGACAGGGGCCACGTCTGCCTTCTCTGGCGTCCAGCTCAGAGCAGTGCGGCCGTCTCCTCCTCCCAGGCGGGGTGTGGTGGCCCCTGCCCGGCCGGGCTGCGCACTGGCCGTCTCTGAGCCACGACCCCACGGCTCCTTCCCTGCCTCTGGGCCGCCCACAGCGCCCTTCCTCCTACTCAGAAGCATCCTTCCATGCTTCTCAGGGCCCGCTGAAATGTCGCCTCCCCCGGGCAGCCTGCCGGGCTTTCCCCGCATGGCTGGCCCTGCCCAGACCCCGGCCTCCCTGGACCCTGGAGCCGCCCAACAAATGGGGAAACTGAGGCCCGCGAGGGCGGCGCAGGGAGAGCCGGCTGGAGCGGGGGCTGGGCGCGCTGGCGAGGAGCCGGGCTGGGGCGCCCGCGGACTGGCTAGGAGGTCGGCCAGGAGGACAGAGGTGTCCTGGGGTCCCAGACGCGGCTCGGGTGGGAGCAAGCCCGAGGTGTCCTCGGGGGGCACCCCTGCCCCTCGCCAGCCCCCACGGTCGCCCTCAGGCGGCCTTGGGCCGGGGTGGGGCGGCCTGTGCGCCACGAGCTAGCCGCGCAGGAGCAGAGCCCGTGCAGGCTCGCAGCCTTGGCGCCGGCCAGCAGGGCGGGGGGCCCCCTGCCCACGCGGCCTTCCGGTGGCTGGACGCACACCCCTGCCCCGGTGCCACGGGAGGTTGGAGCTGCCCGGCTCTGGCAGCTGGACACGGTCAGGGTGAAGGTGGGCTCAGAGCTCGCTGGGGTGCGGCTCCGGCCGGTCGGCCGGCACCTGGCTGGGCGAGGCGGGGCCCGCTGGCCAGAGCAAGGGGACTGTGGGTCCCTGGCCAGGCGCCGGCCGGGTCTGAGTTCCCCGGGAGGTCCTGGAGCCGGGCGTCCGGAGCCGGCTCCCACCCTGCTGCCCTCACTGCCCGCCCCCTGCAGGCCGGCGGCATGCCCACTCTGCCCGGCCGGCCGGAGCTCCCGGGGGCCCACATGTGGCCCGCGTGTGGCCGGCGGGCCGGGCTGGAGCTGGCAGCCCGCTGGGACTGCCGGACCGGAAGCCAGGCCTCCAAACCAGTGTCCAAAGGGGCGTGGCTGCCTCGGGCCCACCCGAGCCCAGACGGGGTGGGGTGGCCCCGCCCTGGCAGAAGCGGGCGTCCGCCTGGTGGGCGGTGCCACCGCAGGGCCGGGGTGGGGCGGCCAGGGCGGGCTCTGCCTGGACCCCGGGCCAGCCGGCAGCGGGGTACGGGGACGGTGGACCAGCCCCTGGGCAGGGCGTCAGGCCGGAGCCCGGAGCCGGGAGCCCTGAGGTCCCGGCCAGACTCCAGCCCCAGCCCGAGAGCCCGGCTGGGCAGCGCGCCGAGCGAGCGGCGGCCAGGGTGCAGGGCACTGGGACTCGGGCAGCCCGAGGCGGCTCCTGCGCTCGGTGGACGGCTGGAGGTGCGGCCCGGAGCAACGGGGCCGGAGCGGCTCAGCACAGGTGGGGGCCGGGCTGCTGCGCAGGTGCAGGTGCGCCAGGAGGGCTCCGTGGCACGGGGGCGGTGGGCAGGGCCGCAGGCATGGCAGGAGGGGCGTGCGGGAGGGGTGGCCGCCGGGCTCCCCGGCCTCCTGCGTGGGGGGGCAGAGACCACCGTGAAGGCAGAGCAGGGAGGAGGAGGAGGCGCGGGACGGCCGCGGGGGCGGGGCGCTGCCCGGCAAGTCCCCCAGCTGCCCCCAGGCCGGGCAGCGCTGGCTCGGGTGTGCGTGGGCTGGGCGCCTCTGACACCACAGGGCTCTCCACGAGCGGGGAGAGGCTGTGCAGGGAGTCGGCGGGGAGGGAGCACCTGGTGCGAGCGTCTCGCCCGGGTCGGCGCGTGGGCGCCCACAGGCCCCACCGCACCGCTGCGCTGCCCCTCTGTGCCTCGGTCTCCGCCTGTGCTAGGTCCGGGGCCTGTGGTACGGCCAGGCGCCGGCTGCAGGGCCCTTCTTGTCCCCAGACCGGGCACGGGGCAGGCGGGTGGCACCTGACCCCCGCAGCCGGCCAGAGGCCAAGCCGGCCGGACGCCCGAGGCTGGCCGCGCCTGCTCGTGGGTGAGGGGCTGAGCCGGTCCCGCCCCCCCCCCCCCCCCCCCCGGGGGCCGGGGGNGCCCGCCCCCCCCCCCCCCCCCGCAGGCGGCAGGGGGCGGGGAGGCCACTGCCGACTGGGAGCCCTCTCGGGTCAGCGCCGCCGCCCCAGGGCGCGTGGGGACGGCGGGGTCTGCTCTGGCGTGCTGCTGAGCGGCGGCGGGGGCAGCTGCGGCCGGCCGGGTGGGGGCCGGCGGCCGGGCCGGACCGCAGGAAGGGCTGCGAGGGTGCGGGCTGGCGGGAGCGGCCCGGGTGCGTCCGGCCGGGGAGCAGGAGGCTGGGCTCCCGTGCCAGCCCGGCCGCGTGTCTGGGAGCGTGCCAGCGCTGCCTCGTGAGCTCCCGAGAGCACTGCCAGGCAGCCCAGCCGCTCGAGCGACGGCTCCCCGGAGGGCCGTCTGGTGCAGGAGGAGACCGGCCGAGCCGTGGCGGGCGGGGGCCCGGGCTGTCGGGGCGCCGTGCAGCCGGCCCCCCTCGGGTCCCCTGGGAGGACGCCCGCAGAGGGCCAGGGCCACCAGGACGCCAGGACGCGGGGGTGGGGGCGCCTTGGTGCTGTGGCCAGCGACTCGCAGGAGGAGCAGCGTGCTGGACAGAGGAGGAGCGGCCAGCGCCTGCAGTTGTGCTGGTCCCCAGGCCGCTGGGTGGAGGAAGGTGAGACCTTGACCTCCGACCCCAGGCCTGGGCGGGCGGGCAGGGCAGACCGGGCAGATGCAGCAAAGTGGCTGTCCCAGGGCCGGGAGGCTGGCCACGGAGCATGTCATAAGAGGTAGGAGCCCCCGTCCGGGGAGGTGACAGCCTCTGTGTGAGTGGCCAGTGGGGGCTGGGAGGGGCCGGGCTGGCGCCCAGGGCTGGGCGGGTGTCGGGGGCCCACGAGGGACACTCCGGAGCCCCAGGCACCCGGGGGCGGCATCACCCACACGCCACCCGTCCCCCCGGCTCTGGCGTCCCCTGTCGGCCTGGTGCCCCGGGGCCGTGTGCAGAGGGCGGGCGGGTGGCGGTCCCGGATCCGCCGGGCTGGGGCTGCACCCACGGGAGGGCAGCGGCCGCGCAGAGCCGCAGCGGGAGCATGCTGTGGGGTGCCTGGGCTGGAGGGGCTGGTGTGGGCGGGGCTCTGGAGACACAGCGCTCTGCGGGGCCCCTGGCCGCGGGCTGGGCTGCCTGTCCCCGGCCAGTGGGCTGCGTCTGGCTTTGGGCAGCGCGAAGGGGGAGACCCGCGGTGGGGGCCGGCCAGGCCCTGGGGGCAGCTCAAGCGCCCACCGACTCCTGCAGGCCCTCGCCTCCCTGCGCAGGGGCGAGGCTGGTGTCCTGGGGCCTCCGAGGCTCGGGACCGGGGGTGTCGCCCACCCGTGGGCCCCCAGGACCTGCGGGCTGGAGTGTGCGGGAGGAGGAAGAGATGGAGGGGTGCGGGGTGAGGAGAGGGGGAGGGGTTGGGAGGGGAGCGCCACAAGGAGTGGGCAGAGGCTGAGGCCGGGTGGGCGGCAGGCTGCTGGGGGGCGGGGGCTGGCGAGGGGCGCCCAGCCCAGGGGCGGTGACCCCCTGCTTGCCTGTGGCGCCCCGCCCAGCAGCCCTGCTTGGCCCTCCCGGGTGTCGAGGGGGCAGAGCCCCCACGCAGGGTGAGACCGAGGGCCGCTGGGCTCCTGCCTGGCTGGATGGGGCGCGGCCAGAGCCCAGGCGCCCGGGTGGGGCTGCCTCCCGGTCCAGCGGGCGGCCAGGGCATTGTGCAAGGGTCCTCAGGCCCAGGGCTCTCCGGGGCCTCCAGGGGCCTCCCAAGGGACACGACGTGATGCCCGGGAACTAGGGTGTCGGGGAGGCCCGCCCGGCTGCAGGGGCACACGGTGCTCCCCAGGCCCGGGCCCCAGGAGGCCGGCCCCGGCCCTCCTCCGGGCACTGGGGGTGCTGGGCGCCGCCCTCCCTGTGGGGGACCCCCGGCTGGGACCCTCCGTCAGCCCGGGGTGCGCGGCCCCGTGGTGGGAGGGCGTCTCAGTTGCAGGTCCAGCCTCCAACTCCCAAGCCGTGTGTCTCCCACCTCAGCTCCCCACCAGGCATCCGGGGCCCCAGTATGCTGAGACCCCACCCTTGCACCCCGCCTCTGCCTGTCCTGAGCGGGGCTGGGCGGACGCCTGCCCCCGCAGGTCCGTGAGCAGTGGCCTCGGTCCGAGGCCCCACCAGGGTGCCCAGTGTGCTCTCCGCCCAGGCCGCCCAGGCCCCCGCGCCAGCCTCGCCCTCCCGGCCGGCCCTGCTGTTGTCAGCCCGCTCTGGGCTGCCTCCTGACCTCCGAGCCAGCCGGGCCTGCGTGGTGTGGGTGGCCGTGACCCCGGGGCCACCGTGGGGGACACACTGGAGGGCGCTGAAGGGGCCCAGCAGGAGGGGCTGGGGTCAGGCTACGGAGGACCCCGGTTCCCGCAGCCGCCACCCACTGCCCGGCGCCCAGCGGCCTCTCCCTGGGTGACGCCAGCCGGCCCGCTGACCCCAGACTGCCCGGACGGGGCCTGTGTTGCCCCAGAGCCATCTCCCGCAGGACCAGGGTGGCGCGGGCTTCCTGGGACACCGCATCCATGCTCTGTCCTTCCCGGGCACCCCAGGCCCCTGCCCCAGTGGATGCAGGGCTGGGCGGGAGCAGGGCTCGGGGCCTACTCCTGGCGGGGCGGCCCCCGCAGGCCCCCGCAGGCCCCCAGAGCTCCCCCAGGCCAGGACACAGGACACAGGACAGCCTGCAGGGGCAGCGCTGGCCGAGGTACGGGGAAGGGCGGGAGGGCAGGAGGCCAGGCCAGGAGCTGGTACCGGCCGGCTGTGTGGTGTGCCGTGCGGAGTGGGGGGCCGGGCGCCCGGAGCCGGGGTCAGCAGGCCATGGACACACAGCAGGCGGCCCAGATCGGGTCCCGCTTGGAACGGGGAGCGGAGGCTGCCGCCTGCTGGGCCTCGCGGGCTGGGGCGGGAGGGGCTTGGCTGGGGGAAGGGGAGCCCCTGCCTGGGCCCCTCGCCCCTCGGGCTGAGCCTGGGGCCAGTGCGGGAGCCAGAGCAGACGCAGGAAGTGGCCTAATTGCACTGAGCGGGACAGCAAATCCCCTGCAGCTGGACGCGGCCGCGCCAGGCTCAGGCTGCTCATCAGCGCCTGACAGCCGCCGCGCCTGCCAAGGGGTCTGGGCCGGCGGCCGGCGCCTTCCCAGGCCGGAGGCCCCGCTGCACCCACCTAGGGACCTGCCCCCTTGGCCCAGAGCGGGTCCAGCTGTGCAGCAGCCGGGGCGCCGCGGGGGCCGGGGCCCGTGTGACTCATATCCGCGGCCGGGCGGCCAGAGGCCGGGGGCTGCAGGGCCTGGCTGGGCGCAGATTGGGCCCCCTGCCTCTCAGACCCCTGCCCAGAACCCTCGCCGGCTCCGTCCAGGGCCGAGGTCGGGTGCGGCCGGGGGGGCAGCGGAGCCCCCGCGGGCAGGCTCGGCGCTCAGGTGGTGCCCCTGGGCCTGGGGCTCCTCGCAGCCTGGCCCCCGGGTCCTGAGGGCCCAGCACAGGCACGGCCGGGCCTGTGGGCTCCTGCGGCCTGGACTCCCGGCCGGCCAGTCCCGGCTGCCCGGCCCAGGCTCTGCTGCCTGCCAGTTCTGCAGCCCGGGTGGGTCCGGGCGCCCGTCCACATCCGGAGGGGACGCGAGCGCACAGGTGGGGCACGGCCACCGCCGCTATGGCACCGGGGCTCCAGGGCAGCCGAGCCCGGCCGCCTCCAGGCCTGTCCACAGCCCAGGCCCATGTCCACTCGGAGGGCTGGTGAAGCCTGGACCGGGTCCCCCAGCCGAGAACGCCCAGCTTTGCCCCCAGGGGAGGGGCCCTCGGGGAGGGGTGCGGCGGGGTGCAGGCTGAGCACGCGGAGTGCGCAGAGCCGCGCAGAGCCACGCAGGGGCCTGGCTTTCATCCGGCTCGGGAGGCGGTGAGGTCATGTGCTGGCGGAGGAGTGGGGGAGCGGGGAGTGGGGAACGGGGGAGCGGGCCCCGGGTTCAGGCAGCGGACACGCAGGCAGGGCCGGGACCCATGGAAACGGCCGGGCACCCTCTCAGCTCACGGGGAGCCCCCGGGCAGGCCGGTGCTGCCCTCCCAGGCAGGCCCGCAGGGCCAAGGCCTGGACCCCATTCCAAGCAGCCTGTGTTTTCCCTGTTCCCCGGAGCCCTGGGGCGAGGGACCCCGAGAAGCTGCGCGTGCACGGCTCTGAGCAGCCCGGGGCACGTGGGGAACAGGCCTCGGCCCGCGGTGGCGCGGCCGGGGCGCAGACAGCTCGTCCTGGGGGCGGGCGCCCCGACCCGGGAGGCCCATCGGGACCGCGCGTGCCCTCCGGCCTCGGCGGGCAGGCCGGCCAGGGGGTGCAGTCCCTCCACTGCCCGTGGGCCCGCACCAGCTCAGCCCAGCGGACCGGCTCTGCCTGCTGTGGCTGGCCCCGCCCTGGGCATCCCGGCCCTGGCGCCAACCAGGCCCGTGCCGGGCAGAAAGGCAAGGCCGGAGCCCAGCCCCCGGGGGTCTGCGGGCCGGTGGGCACGCTGGCGCGCACGTGCTGTCCAGAGGGGCCGCCCCAGCCTGTCCTGGGCACCCACCCCACCCGCTCCTGCAGCTGTCATGGGCTTCGGACGGGGAAACTGAGGCCCCGTGAGGGTGGCGACCCAGGGCGGAGCGGCCTGCTGGGCGTGAAGGTGGGTGCAGGCTGGGGTGACTCTCCCTGTGCCCCCAGGCTCACCGCCCAGTGCAGCGAGGAGGACAAGGAGGAGGCAGCCCCAGAGCCTTGCCACCAGGCCCAGGCCGAGGATGGGGCCGAAGAAGATGAGGCCAAGGCCGACGAGGCCGGGGCCGGCCGGAGCAGCCCAGCACAGCCGGAGCAGGAGAAGCTGTAAGCGCGCAGCCGACCCCGCTCGGGCAGTCGGGAGCCGGGGCCGGGCACCCTGCTGGCCAGGCCTGGCTGGCGTCCGGAGCGGGGGCCCGGGCCGGCCCTGACCGGCCAGGCTCCATGCTCCAGGGTGGGGTCCTGCAGCCCCTGCCCTGGCGTCAGCCGCCCCCTCCCAGCAGCCTCCTGGGGGCTGACTCACTCTCTGGCGCCCCGCAGCCCGCCTGGCCGGCTCTGACCCCAGCTGCCGGCCTGTGCGAGCCCCGCCCGCTCCCTGCGCTGTGACTCACGAGGCCGGTCCAACTTGGCGGGCGGGCTGCGCGCTCCTCCCGCCCGGGGCCCTGCGGCTGGGCTGGGCTGTTTTTCCAATAATGCCCCCCTTCCTCCCAGCCCTGTTTTGTTCCATTTTCCCCGAGTCAGCAGCTCAGGCGGGGTGGGGTGCTGCAGCGGTCACAGCCCCTCAGGCCAGGTCCGGCCTAGCAGGCAGGGCTGGGGCGCAGGCACCCCTGTGCTTGCAGGCTGGGGGGCTGGTGCCCCACTCAGCCGGCACGGGGAAGGGCCGGCCCTGGGGCAGCTGGAAGCAGAGGGAGACTCAGCATACATTTGGGCCCGGCTGATGGGGGGACTAGCCCTGCCTTGGGGAGCCCCACACTGATAGGGAGACTCACCCCACCAATGGGGGAGATTCAACCCAGCCTTGGGAGCCCCACACCATTGGGGGAGACTCAGCCCAGTGTTGGGGCACCCTACACCAATGTGGGAGACTCACCCTGCCTTGGGGAGCCCCACACTGATGGGGAGACTCACCCCACTGATGGGGGAGCCTTAGACCAGCTTTGGGGAGCCCCACACTGATGGGGAGACTCACCCCACTGATGGGGGAGCCTTAGACCAGCTTTGGGGAGCCCCACACAAGTGGGGAGACTTACCCCACTGATGGGGAGACTCAGCCTGGCCTTGGGGCACCCTATGCCAATGGGGGAGACCCACCCCACTAATGGGGGAGACTCAACCCAGCCTTGGGGCACCCCACACCAATGGGGGAGACAGGGAGCCCCACACTAGTGGGGAGATTCAGCTCACTGATGGGGGAGACTCTGCCTGGACTTGGGGAGCCCCACACTGATGGGGAGACTCACCCCACTGATGGGGGACACTCAGTCTGGCCTTAGGGAGCCCCACACCAGTGGGGGAGACCACCCCACCAATGGGGGAGACTCAGCCCAGCCTTGGGGGAGACTCAGCCCAGCCTTGGGGCACCCCACACCAATGGGGGAGACTCAGGGAGCCCCACACTAGTGGGGAAATTCAGCCCACTGATGGGGGAGACTCTGCCTGGACTTGGGGAGCCCCACACTGATGGGGAGACTCACCCCACTGATGGGGGAGATGCAGCCCAGCCTTGGGGACCCCACGTCCATGGGAAGACTCAGCCTGGAGACTCAGGGTGCCCCGCCCCGATGGGGAGACCCAGCCCACCGGTGGGACGCAGACCACCGGCCTCAGGGAGCCCCGTTGTTGGAGGCGCCCCAGCCCCGAGCGGGCCGTTGGGGTCTCGGCTCGGCCGCAGCCTGAGGCCCGGCCCCGCGCCCCACGCCCTTCCAGGCTCCAGCGCGCCGCGGGCGCCGACCCCGACGAGGACGAGGGCTTCGGAGACTGGCCGCAGCCCCGGGGAGCCGCGGGGCGCACCCAGGACGGCAGCGCCCAGGCCCCGCCGGCCGACAGGCAAGTGCCGAGCTCGCCGCCCGGGGGCGCTCCCGCTCCGCGCCCCGGCCGCGGGAGGGGCCGGGAGCAGGGAGGAAGAGGCCTAGACGCGGCCCGAGGGCGGGGGGTGGCGGGAGGAAATCTCATCCCGGCTCCCCAGGGCCCTGGGCCCCGGCCAGCCCAGCTGCGGCGGCGGTGTCGTCACATCTGCAGCCCGCTGACGCAGCCGCCCGCCCTTCCTCCCCCGGGGCCTCCGGCCTCCATTCCCACGGAGGGAGCAGGTATTTCCAGATGTGCGCGGACTAGCTTTCCAGATGTGCAGACGTGTCTGAGCCTGCGGGCGGGGGCGGACGCGGGGCCCGCGGCGGGGCTGCCTCGCGGCCGCTCCGCGCCCCCCCCCCCCNCTGCGGGCGGGGGCGGACGCGGGGCCCGCGGCGGGGCTGCCTCGCGGCCGCTCCGCGCCCCCCCCCGCCGGCCCCCCCTCGAGGGTCAGCAGCCCGTGTCCCCCTCCCCCTCCCGGAGCTGTGCGCCCTCCGAGACCCTCGGCAGCTTCAAGCCCCGCTAAGCCCCTTCCTGGCCTGAGGGCGGCGGCCAGCACGCGTTCCCGCTGCACCTCGGTTCCGCCCGCCTCGGGACTCGGTGTGCGCCCCAAGACTCAGAGATGGCGGGCAGGGCCCCCGCAGCCCCTCGCTCCACCGGCAGGGGGCACTTTAGGTCTTCGCGAGCCCCGCGCTGCCCGCCCCGCCCCGCACCTGCCGGCCGGCAGGCTGAATGGGCCTCTGTGCGGCCGCCGGCCACCTTGGGCGGTGGGTCTGGGTCTCGACTGGCACACACCGGGGCTGAAATCATGGAAAACGAGAGCCGTCCTTCTCCAGGGTCAGTCCCGAGCAGAGGCAGGCCGCCTGCCGCCATCTCAGGGCGTGGAGGTGGGACCCCGCGGCCAGGCCTGCCGCCGGCAGCCCTGGGGCCCCCCCACGGCTCTTCCCAGCCCCTCACCCCCGAGGCCGGCCAGCCAGGCGCAAGGGGCGGCCACAGCAGGCAGGACACAGGCCAGGCTCGGCCTGAGAGAAGCCTGCCCAGTGGAGGCCTGTCCCGGGGTCCCAGGGAGAGGCCGCGTCCCCTGAGCGCCTCAGACCCCCCCACGACCCCCGTGTTAGGGCAGGAGGCCGAGGCCGGGCCTGGGGGGCCGGCGCTGCAGTGAGTGACCATGGCTCTCCCCCGTCCCCAGGCCCTGCCCACCTGCCTGCGAGGTCCAGGGTGGCCCCGAGCTGAGTGTGGCCCAGACGGGCTTGGAGGAGCTGTGCCTGCACCCCGGCTCTCCCCTGGAGGGATCCCCGGGGCCGGCGGAGACGCAGGTGGGGCTGCCGGGGCCCAGCTGGTCCGTCCCAGGGAGCCCGTACCCCAGACTGTCGCCCCACATTCTTGGGGGCATGGAGGCCCCGTAAGAGGGAGACTCAGACCCAGGGTTCCCCGCAGCAGTCACGCCAGCACCGGGGCAGTCATGGCGGGGGAGCCCCACCAGGGGGAGCAGGGGCGCGGGAGGAGCAGCTGTCCAGGTAGAAACCCTGGTGTCTACCCAGGACCGGCCATGCCCGCAGCCCGGCAGCCCGGGCCCCTCAGCCCTGGAGGCCACGGCCGAGCAGGACTCACCTCCCGAGGGCCCCAGCAGCAAAGTAGGTGGCGCCTGCCCCCCCCCCGCCCACTGCCCCCCACTGCCCACCACCCCCTGCAGACCCACAGGCCCGGCTGGGGCTCCGGCCTCGAGGCTCAGTCTCTGCCCACCCACAGGTCAGCGGCACAGCTGAGGCCCCGGACCACTCTCGCACAAAGAGGTCCGTGCGTCTGCTTTTCGGGCAGGACTTGGGGCTCAGCAGGGTTGGAGGGGCTGAGGGGCGGGAGCGGGGCCTGGGGAGTGCTGGCGGGGGCTTAGGCAGGGAGCAAGTTCGGGGAACCAGGCCCTCTCTCCCCAGTGACAGTGACAGCTCCAGGAAGAAGCCCCAGGGGGCCCCGCCCGTCTCCAAGATCGACCAGTGGCTGGAGCAGTACACCCAGGCCGTGGAGGTGTGTGCACCCCCATCCGCCGCCCTCCCCCAGCACGCCCCCAGCAGCACTCCTGCGTCTGGCCATGCCCGACCCCAGCCACCCTCTTCCCAGTCTCCTCCATCGGAGGAGCCCATGCCACCTCGCCTGGGCAGGCCTGTGCCACCTTCCAGGGCGGGCCTGAGCCACTTCGCCTGGGCAGGCCTGTGCCACCTCCCAGGGCGGGCCTGTGCCACCTCCCCAGGGCGGGTCTGTGCCACCTCTCCACTGCTATCTGGAATGAGGGTGTTTCCAAGCACCCCAATGGAGGAGCACACCTCTTTTGGGGGTGCCACCCAGCCTGTGTAGGAGAGCCTCTCTGGGAAGATACAGGGGTGCAGCACCCCCTGAAGAGTGGGCTGGAGCGCCAGGGTGTCCTGGGGCCCTGGGGTGGTCCCATCAGACTGTCCACTGAGGCAGCTCTGGGGTCCCATTTCCTCTGCAGACTGCTGCCCGGACCCCCAAGCTAGCCCGCCAGGCGTCCTTCGAGCTGCCCAGCGTGGCTGTCGCGACCACCAAGACTCTCTGGGAGACGGGGGAGGTGCAGGCCCAGTCGGTGGCCAGGGGCGCCCCCTGCAAGGTCAGCGCCTCGGGGCCGGGCAGGCGGGAGGTGCGGGCTGGGACCAACTCCAGGCAGTGGGCGCCGGCCGTCCAGGGAGGTGGCCGTGGCGGAGGCGTGGGGGGTGCTGGAGCCGCCTGCCCGCGCACCGCCGCCGGCCGCGTAACACGCCCGCCCTCCCCTGCAGGACATCGTGGCTGGAGACATGAGCAAGAAGGGCCTCTGGGAGCAGCAAGCGGCCTCCACGGCCCCGTCCACCACGAAGGTCTGTTCAGCCGGGGCCCGCAGGACCACGGGGGCCGCGCTGCCCGCCCCGAGGCCTCCTGCACCTCCTTACCGTCTCCGCCCTGCTCCCCCTCCCAGGGCACCCCGTCCGGCAAGAGGTTCAAGTTTGTGGCCACTGGACATGGGAAGTACGAGAAGGTGCCGGTGGATGTGGCCTCAGCGCCCTAGGTGAGCGTGGGCGCGGGACTCGGCTGCAGGCGGCTGCGAGCACGGGCTGGCTCCGGCCTCGCGGGGGACTCAGCCCCACTCCGGGCAGGGGCCCAACCCAGCCGGCCCCGGCAGGCGAGACTGTCCTGGCCGCAGCTAGGCTGGCCCCGGAGGAGGGAGACGGCAAAGCACCCCAGAGCGTGGGTGCCCACCCGCGGGTGGGCCGGGTCTGGACCCAGGGGCTGCGAGCCCGAGTGGCGCCAGACGCAGCGGGCCTCCCGGCGCCCCGCACTCCCTCCTCGATGGAGACAGGAAGGTGATGGCCGCGTGCGAGACACACTTTTATTATCGCCGGGCCCAGGACCCAGGGACGGTGCCCCTCCCTGCCGTGGGGGCCGCCCGCCCTGCCCTTGAGGCCCTCCACTCTCCACTGCATGGAAGAGCAGAGGCGGCGGCGTGGGGCCGGGGTGCACGCTTGTGAGCTGGGTGCGCTGGCAGGACCCGCAGCCGGAGTCCCAGGCCCCGGCCCATGCTGCCCGGGGGCCCACGGCCCCCAGGACCTGGTCAGCACCCCGCGACGCCTTGGGCCCTCACGGCGGTGCTGGCCCCCTGCGGGTCTCTGTCCACCGCAGGCCTGGGCCCGGCCTGGGGCCGCTCACCGGACTGTCCAGCCGGCCGCCGTGCGGTTGAAGTCCCTGGGCCGTGGACTCGGCCCCAGCGTAGGGAGGCTGGGGGTTGGGGGCCGGGGGGCCGCCCCCAGCAGTTTCCGGGCGTTGAAGCGGGGCCGGCACAAGAAGGGCAGGCGGCCTCCGCGGCCAGGGCCCTCGGCCACGGACATGCGGTACAGCACGGCGTCCCACAGCCTGGAGGCCCGCGAGGCGGGCTGCCGTGGGGCCAGGCCGGCGGGGGCCGGCGCCTCGGGCTCCACGTGCTGGGGGCCCCGCTCCAGCCCCGGGGGTGGGGGCCCCGCCGCCTCCTCCATCAGCTGCTGCTTGAGGCGCATCCAGCCGCTGAGCTGGGGCCTGGGTGCGGCCTCGGGGCCCAGGCCTGGAGGGGGTCCCGGCGGCGAGGCGGGGAGCGGGGCGCCCCCGGCCCACCTGCTCTCGGTGATGGGGCCCGCTGGGGTTGGCTCCTCCGGGCGCTCTGCTTCGGGGGGCACGGGGGCTGGCCCGCGAGGCGGGGGGCAGCAGTAGGTCGGGGCCACGGGCACCACTACCCGGGGGCCAGCCTCTCGGGACCCCTGGCTCTGGAAGCCGGCGGGCAGCTTGGGCGCAGGGGCCGCCTTGGGCCGGGGGTGGGCAGCCCGGGCCCCCGTGAGCAGCGGGCGGATGTGGGCCACGGGGACCAGGGACTGGGCCTGGGGAGGACCCCGGGTCTGATCTGGGTGCTGACCGGCGGGCTCCCGCCCCGTGGCTGCCCTGGGGGGCTCGGGCTGCCCGGCCCCAACCTGCACCTGGCTCCTGGGGATGCAGCCCGCTGGGGGGGCCCCGGGTTGGGCCATGCCGAGGCTGCTGGGGGGTGGGGCAGGTTCTGGGGCTCGGGTCGGGGGCCAGGGCTGGGGGGCCGGGAGACGGGGGGCCGGGCTCCCGTGCTGGGCCAGGCTGCCGGGAGCGGGGGCGACAGGAGAGTGTGGGCGGCGGGGCACGGCTGTGGGCTCCTGGTCGTGGCTGGCCTCGCTCACGGGGGACAGAGAGGTGCGGAAGGCGCCGGCCGCAGCGCTGCGGCCCCCCCAGGTCTTCCTGCCGGCCGCCTTCCGCAGCAGTCTCTGCAGACGTGCGTTGTCCTTCCTGGGCTTGGGCAGCAGGGCCGGTGGGGCGCTGGGGGGCCCCTGTGGGCCGTGGCCGGTGGCCGCGGGGGCCACCGAGGCAGTGGAGATGAGCATGGCCGCACCTGAAGCCGGAGGGACGGGGTCAGCCGGCCCCGCGGCCCGGCCCCTGGACGCGTGACGGCCCACGCGGGAGGCGGGCCGGGCCGGGTCCGACCTCAGACGCCCGCCCTGGCCGCGGCCCGCGGCCGTCCAGGCATCCCCCGCATGCCCCGCGCCATGGGCCGTGGGGCGGCCCGGCCGGCACCCTGGCTGCCCACGGAGGGCTGGCCCCGCTCCTGCGCCGCTGCGGCGTGGCCAGGAGAGCGGGGCACGTGCTGGGCCGGCGCCCGGCGGCAGGAGGGGCGCCCAGCCGCAGTGGCCAGCGGGCGCCACGCCGTCGCCGGCCTGACCACAGGCGCGTCCGCCGGAGCCAGCGGGGAGGGCGGCGGCCGGAGGCTGCGTCGTCGGAGGCAGTCGGGCCGGGGTGGGAGCGGTTCTCCCTGAGCCACGCTGGACGGGAGACTCCACAGCCGCCCGGCCGGCGGGGTGGTCTCGGGGCCCCGCCGGCTCTGGGCACCACCTGCGCGAGGACATTGACAAATGGTGTCTGGGCGGCGGGAGGCCATCCGCGGGGGAGGGGAGGCGCGGCAGAGGCCCGGAGGGCTGCGGGAGGGGCGGGCTGCTCCTGCCGCTGAATGGGGCACGGGAGCCCCAGGTCTGGCCTGGGGGGCAGCGGCGCGGCCAAGCATGCAGCCCTGTCGCTGGGACGAGTGGGCGGCCGGGCCGGAGCTGCGGCCGAGGACAGCCAGCACAGGGCCGGCTGGGGAACGGGGGCGGGGCGGGGCGCCAGGGCCTGGCCCCTCCAGTGCAGCCTGACACCCGCCCGCCTGTGTTCCAGCTCCCCGAGACCCCCTGCAGTCTGGGTCTCCAGCAGGAGCCAGACACCGACTGCCTCGCTGAGGAAGCCACCCAGCGCCCCCGCTTGCCGACTCCGGCGCTCGCCTGCCCCCGCGCCCCGTGCCCCGGCCCCCCAGCCAGGGCAGCAGAGGACTCTCACCGGCCAGCGTTGGTGGGGGCACCGGCCAGGGACCACCAGCTCCCAGGAGGCTCCCAGCGTCCAGCACCGGCGCTAGCTCGCGGGCCCAGGCCCTGCCCGCCCACCCCTCCGTGCAGCCTCCTGTGCAATAAAGCTGTTGCGGCCATGTGCCAGGTCCCTGTGCTTGCTGGGGGCCAGCCAGGCCGGGAGCACCTGCCCACCCCGCCGAGGTGGGCGCAGGCCCGGGCCCAAGCGCTGGCCAAGCCAGGCCGGCTGCAGCGGCCGCCATTGGGCTTGAGTTGCTGCACACATTGGAGGTCCAGTTCCCCTCCCAGAGCAGTTGCAGCTCCCGACAGCTGGATGGTGGGCGGTGGACGGTGGACGGTGGGTGGACGGTGGACGGTGGGTGGATGGTGGGTGGACGGTGGACGGTGGGTGGATGGTGGACGGTGGACGGTGGGTGGATGGTGGATGGTGGATGGTGGGTGGATGGGTGGATGGTGGACGGTGGGTGGATGGTGGATGGTGTATGGTGGACAGTGGATGGATGGGTGGGTGGTGGATGGTGGGTGGTGGGTGGATGGTGGATGGTGGACAGTGGATGGATGGTAGCTGGTGGACTGGACGGTGGGTGGATGGTGGGTGGTGGGCGGTGGGTGGATGGTGGATGGTGTATGGTGGACAGTGGATGGATGGGTGGGTGGTGAATGGTGGGTGGTGGGTGGATGGTGGACAGTGGATGGATGGTAGCTGGTGGACTGGACGGTGGGTGGATGGTGGGTGGTGGGCGGTGGATGGATGGTGGATGGTGTATGGTGGACAGTGGAAGGATGGTAGATGGGTGGATGGTGGGTGGTGGACGGTGGACATTGGATGGATGGTGGACGGTGAATGGTGAATGGTGGATAGTGGATGGATGGTGGGTGGTGTGTGGATGGTGGATGAAAGGGTGACTGAAGGGTGGGTGGCCAAGTGGGGGGAGGGATGGGGCAGGGATGGGGGGCAGGAAGGACGCGTGGGCAGCGTGTGAGTAGGGAGGCAGGTGAGAGATCGAGTCTGTGGGTGGCTGGTGGGTGGGAATAGGAGGCAAAGGAGGAAACGGGTGTGAGGACGGGCGTGAAGAAGTGCGGCTGGCCCCTGGTGGACAGCAGTGGACACGCAGCCCTCTCCAGCTTGTCCTTGTCTCCCTGGACCTGCGTCGGGGCGGACGTGTCCGGGGGCCCTTTGAGGAGCAGGTCCCTGGGCCGGCATTCTGGCCGGTTCTGCTCGGACGCCAGCCTGCCTGCCTCCTCGCCGTGTGAACACAGCGGGCCGTGTCCTGGCGTCCAGGGCGGTGGCCTGCAGCCGGGAGCGTCACCGGCACATGCGGCTCCCTCCACCCCACCGGTGGGCTCCCTGCGAGGGCAGCGGCCAGGGCAAGGCCACGGGGCTGCCAGCCAGCCCTCTGGGGTCCACGGCCCACCAGGACCTGCCCCCTGGTGGCAGAGGCCCCACTCCGGACCGTCCATCCAGCCCACGGCCAGAGCCGAGGGCTGGGCAGCTCTAGGGGCGTCAGGCGCTGCCTCCCCCTTTTCCCTGGGGTCCCCTCCCAGCCGTGGGTGGTGCCAGGCGTCCCTGTTCTCCTGCGGGCGGTGCCAGCAGCTTCCATCTGGCCTGGCAGAGCCGTGGCCACCCGCTGCAAGGCGAGCTGGCAGAGTGGCCCCGGTCAGCCCGAGGTCCCTTGGGGCCGCCCGTCCACGCAGAAAGAGCAGCCCGGCCCCCAACTCTCCGGTTCTGATCGCCGCGTGCCAGAGGCCCAACCGCTGTCCCCAGGCCCGCGTCCTGCCAGGCTCCCGGTGAGCCCAGCCCGGCACGCCACCGCTGGAGCCCCGCCTTGCCACGCTCAGCCCCCACCCCGCAGGCCCTGGCCGCTGCTCTCCCCTCCCGCCCCAGCCAGGCCGGGTGGGGCTGGCTGCGCGCTACCTGCTGCAGACCCTCGCGCCCGTCCGGCAGTGCCCGCTCGCGTGTGGCTGTGCGTCCGGCTGAGCCCGGGAGCCCGGGGGCGGGCTCCAGCACCCGAAATAAAACCTCCCGTCGCTCTGACCTCACGGGCCCTCTGGCTCGGGCGCACGCAAGAGCGTCTGCCAGGGCTGGCCGCGGCAGCCAGTCCCCCTGGGCGGCCAGGCCCGCAGCGAGCCCTCGGCCGGCCAGGGGCCAGCGGGCGGAGGAGTGTCGGAGGCGGCCGGGGTCAGGGCTGGCCTGTCCCATCCCCTGGGTGGGGGAGGCTTGGCGCTGCAGCCGGGGGTCCGCCCACGCCGGGCAGCCCGCCTGGCTGATGCTCCTTTGTCTGGCCCTGTGGCCACATGTCCAGCGGGGAAGGCAGGGGGCCGCGGACACGCGGCTGCGCTGGGCAGCGG
Source organism: Galemys pyrenaicus (assembly GCA_019455555.1). Lineage (NCBI taxonomy): Eukaryota > Metazoa > Chordata > Mammalia > Eulipotyphla > Talpidae > Galemys > Galemys pyrenaicus. Next base: position 29,774 of record JAGFMF010011757.1, on the reverse strand, counting down.
GCCAGGCCTCCCGGCTGGCGTCCCAAGCAGACCGTGCGCAGACCCCCTCGCCCAGGCTGCTCTTGCGGCCAGTGCCTCTGTGTCCCAACGGGAGGGCCTCCGGCGCTGTGGCCTCACCGGTCAGCGTGGGGCCAGGAACCGGGCAGAAGGGCTGCCCTCTGCGGGCAGGGCCAGAGCCTGCGTGATGGCGGCTGGGCACTGTGACCTCCGGACGGGCGGGGCGTGGCCTGGCCAGGCGCAGCGGCCCTGGGGACACTCGCCCCATGCTGTGCTGCATCCTGCCATCCGCCCCTCCGCCCGACAGTGCCCGGGGGCTGGCTCTGCTGCTGCAGACGCTTGGGCGAGCAGGGCTGGGAGCCCCGCCCCGCTGGGCCTCTCGGGGCCCTGAGGGGGAGACAGTGGTGCAGACCCGCCCGGCAGAGGGCTCCCGCACCCCCTGGCCGCCCGCCTTCCTCACTTCCCAGCCCTCAAAACGTGCCCACCGTGGGGTGGGGGTAAAAATAGCAGCTGACGGGGCGGGCGGCCTCCTCGCCGGGCTATTCCTATACTTGGTCAGGCACCCGCCGGCCGCCCCACCCGCCCACGTGCCCGGCCGCGCCGGCCAATGGGCTGCAGGCACGGCCTATATCCCGGCTGGCCGCAGCGCTGGCTGAGCCTGTCCTGTCCACAGGGAGCGCCCGTCCTTGCCTTGACTGCTTACAGGTGTGTGGGCCTTGCAGAGGCCGCCGCGGTGGCGGGCGGGCGTCGGGACGTCCCCGCCCTGCACTGGCCGCCGGGGGCCCGGCCTGGGGTGCCGGTGTCGGGGTGACCTTCTCCCACGCAGGGGACATTCCCGGCCAGTCCAGGGGTGGGCCAGAGGGAGCGTGGGTCCCCGGGGCAGGCCTGCAGGACCCGGCCAACCGGGAGCGGAGAGCGGCCTGGCCTCGGCTTCGGCCACCTGCTGCCCTCCCGGCCCTGCTGCGGCCGTCCCCGCCAAGGCCTGGCTCCCAGCCCCAGTGGCTCCCAGGTGACGTGCTGGCCACCCCAGCGGCCATGCAGTGCCCGGGGACAGCCCCTGGTCAGCGCGGGACCTGAGGGCGCGGGCACCCGGGAGCCTGCGTGAGCCGGGAGGGGCTCGAGGCCCTGGGGCCGGGGCGCAGCTGCCCAGCCCAGGCCCGCGACTGTTCGGGACCTGGGCTGCGTGGGCGGTGGCCAGGCCTGAGCCAGCGGGCAGCCCTCCCTCCCCACGGGTCGCCTGGGAAGGAGAAGCGGGCCCAAGGGGCTGACTCAGAGGTTATTTTCACGCCACCCTCGGGTGCTTCCCGCAGCTGGCTGAGGGCGTGCCTGCCCTCACCTCTGGCCGCGGGCAGCCCCCAGTAGCCTCCAGGAGCCGCAGCCCAGGCCTCGTCTCGGGAGAGGCCTTGTGCCTCGGGAGCCCCCAGCCCCGGGGGGGGGGGGCGGCGGGGGGCCGGCGGGGGGTCGGTGGTCGGGGGGGACGGGCAGGTGGGGCGGGCAGGCTCAGCGGCCCCTCCCATCTCCTTGGGTTTCTGGGCTGACTCGGGCGCCTATTTCTGGATCCCCAGCTGTCCCCTCTCCTTAAAATAGCCACGTGTTGCCGTCAGCCCTCCCGGTGTCCGACAGGTGCCCGCGGGGGCAGGCGCGGGGGGGCGCGTCATGGGCCCCGGCCCCGGGACGGAGCCGGCCGGGGTCTGCGGCCAGTGGGACCTGCTGCCGGTCCTCGTGGCTCCGGGAAACAGCTCCTGGAGGAGGCGGCCACGGCAGCCAGCCGGTGGGCGCGTTGTCAGATGGGCCGTGTCCCCGCACGGGGCTCCCAGGCGGTCGTGTCTGGGGCCCGGTGTGCCCAGGATCGGCCAGCCCTCTGAGGCAGCTCCCCACTCCCCAGGGGCGCCCCGGCCGGCGGCCACACCTGGGCCATCAGACCGTGTGGACGGGCCTCGGCTGCAGGGGCTGTTCCCAGCGTGACCGAGACGGGAAGAAGGCCCTTGGGGGTCACACTGGTGGGGTGCCCCAGGCCTGTCGGCCTGCCATGCACTGCTGGCACCACCCTGGCCTGGGGGCTTAGCCTGCCCCCGGGACCCAAGGGCCCCTTGGGGACCACAGAGAGGAGGTCTGCTCCGGCCGGGGGCGCTCGACCCCCGACCCCGGCCAGCAGGGGATCCCCAGGTCGGGGCTGCAGCCAGCGCAGGAAGGGTGTGGGGTGGGACCCAGCCTGGAGCTGCAGCTGGGAGGAGGCCGGGCTGCAGGGGGCCCACAGCAGGGGCTTGCTCAAGCAGGGGCAGTGCCGGCCCGGGAGCGAGCCCCGTCCGGGTCCAGCCCGTCCGCACCCAGAGGCCCTAACTGCAGCTCTCCTCTCTGCAGAACAGCCCCACCATGTCTGACGAGGAAGTGTGAGTACCCGGGGCGGGGCGGACGGCTCTGGTCTGCCAGGCCGCCGCACCGCCTCACTGCCCTTTCTCTCCCGCAGCGAGCAGGTGGAGGAGGGTAAGTGTCCCCCTGGAGGCCCGGGGCCGAGCACTGCCCCTTGGGGTGGGGCCTCTGCGGCCGGGCCTGCAGCCCCAGCCCCAGCCGCGGCCATCTGACCCCTGGGCCCTGCGCCCCAGCCGGCCAGCCTGGCCAGCCCCTGCGGGACGGGTGCCCGGGCCGCAGCCGCCCCGGGCGGTGCTGACTCAGGCCGTCTGTCCCAGCAGAGCAGTACGAGGAGGAAGGTAACGCGCTAGGCCCTCCTGCCAGCTGTGGCCCGGCCACGTGCTCCAGAGCGCTGGTCACCAGCCCGGCGTGGACTGACCGGCAACCCCGCCCTCAGGCTCAGCACCTCCCCAGTGCCCCCGCCCACCCTCGCGGGCCCCGGGTCCTAGCCACGGCTCTCCCTGCTGCCCTCTGTGTCCCGGGCGTCGCCTCCCTGGCTCCTGGGGGCGTGGTCTGGACCCCCTGACCCCTGGGGGCGTTCCCTGGACCTGGGGGCGTGGCCTGGACCTGGGGCGTGGCCTGTACCCCTGGCTTGGGGCGTGGCCTGGCCCTGTGGGCGTGGCCTGGAGCCTCTTGGCCCCTGTGGGTGTGGCCCGGGGCCCCTCCCCCAGCCCGGGAGGGGTTGGCCCTGCCAGGTGCCACAGCCTGGGCCAGATGTCCAGGAGAACTGTGGGGCGCCAGGTCCTGTCCTGCACCCGCGGCCACTAACCCTGTCCTCTCTCCTGCCTGCTGCCCTCGCAGAAGAGGCCCAGGAGGAAGGTGAGTGGGGTCCAGGACCCCAGCCCCACAGCCCCCCTTTTGCCCCACTGTCCCGACCCCCCGACCCAGCCTGCCCACACCCCTCGCCGGCCACGGCCCGCTGCCCCACGTGCGTCCTCCTGACTGATCCTCTCTCCCCGCACCGCGGCACCCTCTGCCCGCAGAAGTCCAGGAGGGAGGTATGGACACAGGACTTCTGGTCCCCATGTGGGGCCCGGGGCTGGCTGGAGCCACAAGGGCCGGGGGCGGGGGCGGGCGGCACCAGCCAGCCAAGGGGCCCCCCATGTGGCCCCCACTAACCACTAACCATGCACGCTTGACCAGAGGGAGGCCTGAGGGCCAGGCGCCGCCTGACATGGCTGGACCCGAGCTGGGGCCACCGGGCACACAGCCTCTCTGTCCCTCTGGCCGAGCCCCGGCCGCCGAGCCAGGCAAGGCTGGACGGGGTCTCGGCCTCTGCGCCGGCGGGCCAGCTGACCCAGGCCCCAGCAGCGCCACGAGGGGCGAGAGGCGGGCCTGAGCTGCTCTGCCCTCGGTTTCCCCATGTGAGCAGACCGGGGCGCCGGGGCCCATCTGCCGTAGACGACGAGGCCGCAGGGCCTGGGGGACAGTGACTGGTGGTGCCGGTGTCCTGCATGACCCGCCGCTGACCCGACCCCATTAACCTCCCTCCTCTCTCCTTTGACCTCTGACCCGTGTGCGGTTTTGCCTCTTGCTCCACGTCCTCCTCCCCCACGAAGCCCCCGAACCAGGTATGTGCCTGACTCCCGTGTGGCCGTGGCCGTGGCCGTGGCCATGGCCGCGGCCGCCTGGCCCGGGTGTGAGCAGGAGCAGGACTGCCCGCCGGCCTCCCCGGCTAATGCGCCCTTCTCCCCATCTCTCCTCCATGTGCCGCCGCCGCAGAGGAAGTCCAAGAAGGTGGGCCCCTCCCGCGCCCCACCAGCCCGACTCGGCCCCTCGCCCCAGGGCCTCTCCCAAGTGCCCACCAGCCGCCACGCCCCCGGGCTGGCAGGTGGTCAGGCCCTGCCGCCCAGCCCGCCCCACCCCACGGCCCATGCCTGGCCACACCAGAGGAGGAGGCCGGCCCCTGGGGTCAGCGGCCGCTGTGGGGCAGACAGGCTGAGGCAGTGCTCCCCAGGCCCCGGCCCCCTTTCCCCTGTCCTGTCCCCTACCCTGCGCCCTCCCCCCGCGTCCTGACCCCTTGCCCCAGCTCTCCATCGGACCCCACTGCGGCCGCTCAGCCCAGAGTGGGCCGAGCCCCTGGGGCTCCCGGGTGGGCTGGGGGCCCCGGGGTGGCTGAAGCTCACCGGCTCTCTCTCCCCTTCCCCCAATGCCATGCTGCGCCTGCCAGAGGAGAAGCCGAGACCCAAGTGAGTGTGGGCGTGCGTGGGTGGGTGGGCGGGCGAGGTGGGCACACAGAGGGGCCCGGTGTGGACACCTGAAGGGCCTGCGGCCACGTCTAAGAGGACGCACTCCGGTGTCCTTGCTCTTCCCTTAGGCACTCAGTCTTGAGGGAAGGGGCTCAGAAGGGCGCCCCCGGGCCCCGCAGGCTGGGCAGATTCCCCGGGCTGTCACCCGGGGCTGGCAGGTGGCCCTGCCCTGGGCCAGCCAGTGCAAGCCCGGAGGGTGCTAGGGCCAAGGAAGGAAGGGGCCCAGGAGGCCGGGGGGCCGGGCAGGGGCAGGCACCGCAGAGCGTCTGCCCCTTGCCCTCTCCAGCCCTCGCTGTGCTGTGGGGGTCGCCCAGGGCCCTGGAGATGACACAGGCCTGAATGTGGGACCCCTGGGGCGAGACCCTGGTCTCCGCCAGCTCCTGCTGCACCCGGGCCCGGCTTTGAGCTTAATTTTGCTCCCGCCTGGTCTTGACAAGTGCCCAGGCCCCGGCCCTACCCCGGCCCGGCTCTGCAGGAGAGTCCAGCCCAGACCAGGGTCCTGGTCAGGGAGTCTCGAAAGGAAGCCGAGACTGGCCCAGCCAGCAGACCCTGCCCACCACGCTTGGTTTTCAGCAGCTTGAAGTCAGGTTGCAGGGTCAGGAGATAGCTGCTAGCTTTAAAAGGTGCGCTTTCACCATGAAAACAAAGCACCTCGTTAAAGAAAGCTTGGAGAATGCGTAAAAGGCAAAGGCACAAAAAGCCCTGTGTAGTCTCCGCCCCGCTGGCCAGACGGGTGCGCGGGCGGGAACAAAGGAGGCTTATTCTCCTGCTCTTTTTCCACGCGTTGGGCTTGGAAAAAAGACGCACGCCCAGGCCTTTCTAAACACGTCCTCTGCACACCTCGAGCCTGCTTTCCGAGGAGGGAGCGTGATTCTGCGTCGTTTCCATGTTTTGACGCCGTCTTCTTAAATATTTTGAATGGCCGCCTCATAGTCTACGCCGGCGCGCCCGGCCCTGGTCCCGACCTGCAGCGTCTCTATGTTCGTGGCCGGGGCCGGCCCCCGGCTGTTTCCCTGGGCCGCCTTCCCGGGCGGGTCCAGGGCCAAGAGCAGGGGCCTGCCTGTGGTCATGGCTGCGCGGCCCGCGGCGGCTGCTGAGTCGCTCTCCACACGGCCGTGCGTGCCCAGCCCGGGCCGTTTTCCTTGCAGCCCCCCACGGCCCCCTCTGCACCCTGCTGCCGCGGCCTCCCCAAGGAGCGGGACCGTGCCGCGCCCGAGGCAGCTCTGCGTCTTCCTCGCGTCGGCTTGCACGGGGACAGAGGCCTCTGTATTTGCTGGAAGTGTCTTCCAGCCTGGGCGGGCCCCCTCCAGCCTGCCTCCTCCGGCGCACACCGGCCTCTCATCTGCTGGGAGCCACCGGCCCCCGCGGGGCCTCCTGGGTGCAAGCCGGCCTCTCGCGCCCAGCTCCCAGCGCTCCGGCTCCACGTCCTCGCAGGGCCAGCTTCGGGACGGCCGTGGCTGTCTTCGCTTTTGCTCCATCTGGGATGTGGGGGCAGGACAGGGGCGCGGCCGGGCCTCGTGCCCCCTCAGGCTCTCTCTGCACCGCGCCCCTCCCTCCCAGGCCCCCAGAAAGAAAGATGAAAGAGGGGCCGGAGGCAAGGACCCTAGGACGCCCGTGCCCCACAGGCCGCGGCTGCCCTCCCGGCCCCTGCCTCCGGGCCCGGTGGAGGACACAGCGGCCCCACAGCGCGGGGCGGGCCAGAGAGCTCCGCAGGGCAGCAAGGGCACTGGCCCTCAAGCGCAGAGTGGATGCAGGGCAGGAGGTGCCTGGCTGGGGCGGGGCGGCCCGGGCTTCTCTCACAGGCCTCTCTCTCCTGCAGGCTAACGGCCCCTAAGATCCCGGAAGGGGAGAAAGTCGACTTCGATGTAAGTGCCCAGAGCCTGCTCAGAAGTGCCAGCCCTGCCCCCCGGGCCATCTCTGAGCAGCCAGGCGAGGTGTCCCAGCTCTGGGTAGCTCGCCCGGACTGGCCGTGACCACAGGCAGCTCCACAGTGCTGGACACCGCTTGCCCGCCCACCCACCCTTCGGGGCTCCCCTCCTGTCCGCACGCCCATCTGTTTGCTGGTGCCCCCACACCCTGCCTTTCCCCGGCCATCGTTCCTACTCACCCACCACCCACAGCCGTCCACCTGCCCGCTCACTGTCCACTCCCTGCCTGTCTACTGGTCACCCCCTCACGCGCCCGCTTATCTGACAACACACCCACTGCCTCCTCTCTGCCCGCCCTGTGGCGCTCCTGGCCACGCCTGGACGGGAAGGGAGCCGGGCCTGGGTGGGCGGCCGTGGCTGTGCCCGGCTGCGGGGCCCCAGGTGGGCAGCAGCGGTGAAGGCTGCTGGGTGCCCGGCAGGCTGGGTCTCGGGCCACCGCTGGGGCGGAGCTGCTGACCCCGCTGCCCCCTCCAGGACATCCAGAAGAAGCGGCAGAACAAAGACCTGATGGAGCTGCAGGCCCTCATCGACAGCCACTTCGAGGCCCGCAAGAAGGAGGAGGAGGAGCTGATCGCGCTCAAGGAGAGGATCGTGAGTCGGGGGCAGCTGGCCGGGCCGGGCGGGCTGGGCAGTCGCTGGCCGGCCGCTGACCGGCTGTCCCGCCGCAGGAGAAGCGCCGCGCAGAGAGGGCCGAGCAGCAGCGCATCCGCGCCGAGAAGGAGAAGGAGCGCCAGAACCGGCTGGCGGTGAGGGCCGGGGCCAGGCCGTGCTGGGAGGCCGGCCGGGGCTGACCTCAGCGGGGCCAGGGCCGGAGGGCAGCCCGGACCGCCCCCTCCGGGAGGCTGCGAGCCAAGAGCAGCCCGGGGGCTCTGGGAGGGGCAGCCGGCCCACGCCGACGGCCGGACGGTCTCCGCAGGAGGAGAAGGCCCGGCGGGAGGAGGAGGACGCCAAGCGCAGGGCGGAGGACGACATGAAGAAGAAGAAGGCGCTGTCCTCCATGGGCGCCAACTACAGCAGCTACCTGGCCAAGGTGAGGCACGTGCCCCGCCCCGCCACACCCCGCCCACTCCCTGCCCGCCCCGCCCCGCCCCGCCCCACCCACGCCCCGCCCCTCCATGCCCACCCGCCCCACCTGCCCCGCCCACTCCCTGCCCGCCCCGCCCCGCCCCACCCACGCCCCGCCCCGCCCCACCCACGCCCCGCCCCGCCCACTCCCTGCCCGCCCCGCCCGCGCTGAGGTCGCCCCGCGTGTCCCCGCAGGCCGACCAGAAGAGAGGCAAGAAGCAGACAGCGCGCGAGATGAAGAAGAAGATCCTGGCGGAGAGACGCAAGCCCCTCAACATCGACCACCTGGGAGACGACAAGCTGAGGTGCGGCCACGCTGCCCGCTCCCGCCAGGCTCCCCGCCAGGCTCCCCGCCAGGCTCTCCGCCCCGCTGGCCCGCCGGCGGACCGCTGCTCGGCCCTCATCCGGCTGCTCCTCCGCCGCAGGGACAAGGCCAAGGAGCTCTGGGACACTCTCTATCAGCTGGAGGTCGACAAGTACGAGTTTGCTGAGAAGCTGAAGCGCCAGAAATACGACGTGAGTCCAGGCCCACGACCCCTCCTGGCCCCAGCGGCCCCTGCGGCGGGCCCAGCCCCTCCCTGCTGGGGCCATGGGGTCCGCCGGACGGCCGCCCCCTGCACGGCGGCTGGCCTGGAGAGCCCGCAAGAGGCCGGCAGGACAGAGCGGAGCGGCCTGGGGTCAGCTCCTGAGGGCCGGGCCCAGGGCAAGTCCCGGGGCTCCCCAGCCGCACTGAGTCTCCCCTGCCCTGGGTGTGCCCCGTCCGGCCTTCTCCAGAGCCCTGGACTGAGGGACCGCGGCCGGGCGCCGAGGCTGCCCAGTCACGGCCAGGAGGCCCGAGAGGAGCTGCCGGCCAGAGCAGTTGGCCGGCCCTGGGGGCACCAGCTGGGGCGCCGGCCACCCGGCCTGCCCATCAGCGGTGCGCTGCCCTCCTCTGGGCCGGTCCTGGGCAGGCGGGCAGGCGGTTCCGTGGCGCGGACAGGGGCGCGAGCCCCCGAGTCTGCCTGGCCCTCCGGAACTGCTGTCTCTGGGACGGCCCCCGGCCCAGCGGCTCACCCCATCTGCCGCCAGCCGGCCCCCGGCCCCACACCCGGGCGCTGGCCGCAGAGGGCTTGGCCCACGAGCCCGGTCCACTGAGTCCAGGGCTGAGCCGGGCCCAGCCTCCTGGCACCGGCCGGCCCGCGGCAGGCCCGAAGCATGGCCGTCCACCCAGCCGTAACCGTCTTGGTCTCTCTAGATCATGAATGTCCGGGCCAGAGTGGAGATGCTGGCCAAGTTGTGAGTAGCCGCGTCCGCCGGCCCGGCTCACGTGTGTGTTGCACGGCCTTGCGCATGCGGACGCGGCGCGGTGGGCACGGGAGGCGCCTCCTGCCCGCCCGCCTCCTCCCGCCCGCCTGCTCCCTGTCCTCGCCGGCAGGTGGGCCGGCCCTGGGCAGCGGCAGGCGGGACCGCCAGCAGGGCAACAGGCTCGGCCCCCGGCCCCGCCAGCCCTCCCTGCCCGGTCCCGCCTGCTGGAAGGTAAGTGGCAGCGCCAGAGCCGCTGGGGCCGGGCCAGTCTCCAGCCCAGGCCACGCGAGCGGCCCCAGCCCGCCGGCCGCAGCAGGACGACGAGGCGTGCGTGGGGCCGCCGTCACACGCCGCCCATGTCGCCCACAGATCACCAACCTCAGGAGCCGCATCGACCAGGCCCAGAAGCAGTGAGTAGCCACCGCCCGCTCTGCACCGGGCCCGGCCCGGGGCGCCCGCGTGCTGCCCGGGGCCTGGCGCCAGCCGGACCCTGCGCGGCCGGCGGGCGCCCCCAGCAGAGCAGTAACAAGACTCACCGGCCCCAGGGGCCAGCACCCACCCCAGCCAAGCCCTGGACCCTCCCCACCCACAGAGCCTGGAGGACGGCGGGTCAGCGGGGCTGGGGAACCTGGCCAGGACGCACAGGCAGTGTGCCCCCCAAGGGCTGGGCACAGGGGTCAGGGCCTGGGAGCGGTGGGGGCTGAGGTTTCCACCCCTTTCTACCGGTGGGCCTCTCTGCCGCCCCAGAACGTGTCCTCCCCGCCCCGGGCTCTGTGCGGGCAGGGCCAGGCCCTGGAGGGCTGGCCGCCGGGCGTGTACAGCTGCATGCATGGGGCCCGGCCTCCTGCAGGGCAGGCCCAGACGGCGGGCACAGAGGTGCAGCCACCGGCCTCGCCTCTCCCGGCCCAGCCACGGGCTTCCGGGGACCTCGGGCCTCGGGTGGGTGCAGCCGGACGGCCCAGGGTCCACCTCACAGGTGGCCACGGGACTGAGACTCTGGAGCCGCCAGAGGCCTGGGTGCGAGTGCAGGGCGGACAGACACAGCGTGCAGGAGGCCGGGCCGGGCGTGGGGCGCGCTCTGTCCAGGCCAAGCACTGGACAGTGTCTGCGGGTGGGGGGGTTGTCCTAACACACTAACCACCGGCCAGGCCGCCCGAGGTGCAGGTGAGTAGCCGCGGCTTGCAGTGTGCACGGCGTGAGCGGGCGGCCGCGGGCTCTGTGCTCACCAGTGTCTCGTTTCCCGCCTGCAGCAGCAAGAAGGCCGGGGCCACGGCCAAGGGCAAAGTCGGCGGGCGCTGGAAGTGAGGGAGCAGCGGTCCACGGCGGAGACCCGCGCCCACCCGTCGGCCCCCCAGCGGCCCGCGGCACCCCAGAGCCCCCCATGTCTCCGTCCTCGCTGCCGCCCCCGCCCCCGGGGTCTGTGAATAAAGCTCTGACCCCCCTCTCTGTTGTGCTGGCTGTGATGGGCGCTGCGGCCGTGGTGGGGGCCGGGGGCGTGGCGGGACCAGTGTGCAGGGCTAGGGGCTCCCGCCCGGAGGGAGGAGCAGAGACGGGGCATGCCGAGCCTGGGGGGGAGGCTTTTGTGTTGCCCCGGCCTGCGCAGCACCGACAGTGGGGACTCCCACCTCGGGGTGCGGGAGCCGGAATCCCACAGCGGCATCAACCCACCCCCCGCACCGCCTGCCCCGCATGCGGACGCCCAGGCACCCCACCGCGGGCGGGGCGGCTCCACGGCATCGTTCCGCCTGAGACGGTGACCCCACAGGTCCAGGCAGGCACAGCAGGCCGGGCGCAGCAGAGCGAGCAGCACCCCGGAGGGGCCAGGCCGAGCCCCCATAAGCCAGACCCCAGTGTGAGAGATCGGAGAGGGACAGAAACTAAGGCCCAGAGAAAGAGAAATAAAGAGACAGCAAGGAAAAGAAAAGACGATAATAACATTCAAAAACAAAACTAATAAAGAACATCCACAAAGCCATAAATTAGCTCTGTGAGAGGACTAACGACAGCAGCATCTGGCAGGACGGCCGAGGGGAGAAGGCGCGGGATGGGGGCCGGGGGCCGGGGGCCCGGGGCTGGAGGACGTGGGATGGGGGGTGGGGGGATGGGGGTGGAGGGACGGGGGTACTGACAGACACTCGGACAAGGCGTGGGACAGACAGGGGTTCTGCCAGCCAGCGGCTGGGGCTCATGGATAGCCACTGACGGGGGGTCTGAGCCAGGGAATGGCCCCTCCCTGGGGAGACGCGTGGCGTGGCTGCCCGCACGGCCGTGGGCCTTTCGGAGCTGGCCGGGCCACCGGCAAGTGTTCTGGACCAGGCTGCCCACGCGGGCCATTCTGAGTCTGCGTCTCCCTGGGCCCGGGAGCTCCAGCCAGTGCCCCCACCCTGGAGTGGGGGAGCCCTGTGAGCGCAGGAGCCACGGGGCCTTTCCAGAGGGGCCGGGCACCCAGTGGAGGGGACACCAGTGACAGACACGGAGGGCGCCCTACCCTCACCCCGAGAACAGCGGGTGGCAAGGGCGGTCCGAGACCCAGGGAGGAGCAGCGGTCACTGTGTGAGGGGAGCGGGGGTTCAGTAGGGGCCGGGCCCAGGGCGGTGCCCGAGGGCGCCTGGCAGCTGGCAGGAGCATGGGCCGGCTAGGAGGGAGGCTGCAGACTCGGGAGGCGGCTGCTCGGGTGCCCGCCACAGGGGGCCCAGGGGCCACGTGCCGGCAGGGGGGGCGCTGCGGCGGGGCGGGAGAGGGCAGTGCTGCGGCCAGACCCCCGCCCCGGCCCCTACCCGCGCCTCCAGCCTCCGCCTCTGCTGTGAGCTCAGGGTTTGAGCTGCTCAGAGGGGGAAGGGCCGTGGCCAAAGTTAATCTTTCTGAGAACAAAACAAGAGCTCCAGAAACTATAGAAAACTATAAATAATCGCTTCCTCTATCTGCCCGTGGGGGCTCGGGCGCAGGCCCGGCAGGAAGCCAGCAGAGAGCCTGCTTTCGCCATCGCCATCGCAGCTCCGGGCCTGGAAGCCGCAGACAATGGGAAAGATGTGGGCGGAAATGAGCCGTGGACGCTGGGAAGGGCCCGGAGCCCCACGTTCCTGGGAGCCCCCAGAGAGCCCTGGAGGCGCTTCCAGAAGGAGTGGAGCGCTCGGCAGAGCAGCCAGATGCAAGCGCACATTTTAATCAATATTTGGTATTATTTTCTAGCAACTGTGAGCTAGAAGATAAAGTAGAAAAAACTTTTCCTTCTCAAACAAAAGAAAACCGAGCACAGAGGCAGGAGTGCCCTTAGCAACGGCTGGAGGCTGGGCTGGAAGCCCCACGAGGGTGAGAGGCCATCTGGAACTAAGCGGAGGGCTCCCCATGAACTTGGGGCGCGCACGGCGCCAGCCCCCACGCCGAGGGCCAGTCCAGGGCCAGCCGTGTGTCCGGCGTCCGCCTGCGGACGCCGGGCACAGGCTGGGCGGCAGGGCGGCCCGAGCAGGCACGGGCCAGAAGGGCGAGGGAGACACGGGGGGCAGGCAGCCCTGGACAGCTGCCCGCAGGCCCTTCCGGGAACCCCCAGAGCGGAGGCTTCCAGAAGAGCCGCTGCCCCCGCTTGGGTAGGCACAGCACCCCAAGGCCGCGCCTTGGCCTGGGCTTCCGGCTGGCAGGCCACAGAGAGCCCCCCGGGCTCTGCCCAGCCGCCCACCCAGTCTTTGCTGCCACACCGCTACTTCACGTGTCCCCACTCTGTGCCCGGGCGCCCCTCGACTCTCTGGGGGCCAGCCGAGGGCCGGGGCGCGCTGGGGGTGGGGGGGCCCAGGCCGGGGGCGTGCGGAGCCCGGCTCCACCTCCACATGGAGAGCCCGTTCCGCAGAGGGGGCTCGCAGCCTCGAGGGAGAGGAGACGCTCGCGGCGTTTTACCACTGAGGATTCAGGTTTCCGAGGTGGACGTGTGTCCCCCTCATTGCAAAGCAACCTTGGACTCCTGCCCCAGAGGGACACAGGGCCCCTTCCCTGAGAAGAAGCAGACCAGAGCTCACGGCCCAGTGGCCGGGCGCCTGCAGGCGGTTAGGGCTCCGCAGGGCAGCCTTCCCGGCAGTGGGCAGAGACGAGGCCCTGGGAACACCGAGGCAGCGAATCGGGAGGAGACGGGCACACAGGGCCTGGGGCCTGCAGCGGCCGCGAGGGAGACTGCGTGTCCAGCCCTGCGCAGACCCGCGGGAGAGGCTCGAGGTGGAGAGGGACAGGGGAGGGGCAGAGGGGCTGGTGCGGACGCTCCGACGGGGCTGGGGAGCTGTCCCCTTCGATTGGAATGGAAAAGCAGAGAGTTCAGGGGGTCTGGGGGCCCAGACGCTCTGTCCGGCCGTGGGAGCCGGCAGGCCGGAGGGGCACTGCCCCGGGGGCACTGCCAGCCGTCTTGCACATCGGGAAACGAGCCCAAAGGGTCCAACAACGTGCAGGTAACTCAGCCACGGCCCAGAACAAAGGCCTGGAACATTCACAAAAATATCCCCGCTGCTAAGGGGAAACACACACGTCTGCATCCAATCAAAAAGCATCAAACAGGCAGACGTGACCCATAAGGAGGAGAAAAATCAATCAAAACCAAGTGTAATAAGTTAAAGCTGTAAACAAAGCCCAGAGCTACTAACAGCAGAAGCGCCACAGCCAAGAGGCCGGCACAGGCCAGCGGGTCAGCGCCGAGCGGCCAGAGGGGCGGGCAGGTGCGGAGGGGCAGCCCCCCGGCTCCAGGGGCCGCCCGGGCCAGAGCGGCCCCCGGGGGCAGAGGCGTGGGGTGGGCAAGACGCCTCCTCGTGCTGCTGGGAGCCGGGACTGGCCCACGCCCGAGGGGGAGGCAGAGACGCCACGAGGGTCGGAGGGCTGCGGCCAGAGGTCCGGCCATCCGCAGTGCACCCCGCAGGAAGAGGCGCCACGGCCCGGGCGCGGGGCGGGCTCTGAGACGCGCCATCCAACGCTGGCCACCAAGGGCGCCCGCGGCCAGCGGGGCCGCGTCCCGGCGTGTGCACAACGGGCCGTCTGCGGGTGCCAGCCCATAAACCTCCCCGCTGGCTGCGGCGGGGCCAGAGCCCAAGCTGGTGACAGGACGGCCCGGGAGAGGCTCAGGCCTGGGCAGCCGGTCACTGCCTCCCCGTCCTCCCGCAAAGGGGCCCCAAACGCACGAGGACACGGCCAGACGGGGGAAGGCCAGGCGCGGGGCAGGCAGTGCCGGCACCAGAGCCCGAGAGCCAGCACGTGGGTCACGGCCGCCCGGGTCAGCGCGGAGGGAAGGGCTGGGGCTGCGGGGGCCGGCTGGAGACAGAACCCAGAGACGCTGAGACAGCGCCTCTCCCAGAATCAAAGGCCTGGCTGGACGCTGTCGGCGCCGGGGTAAGCCTCCAGCAGGCCGGGAGCGATAGCAGCTGAGCAGGCCTGGCCGCAGAGCTGCCCACGTCAGCAGAGATAGCGGGGCTTAGGCCCAGCTGTGTGCCGCTGGCCGGGGGCAGGCGGGGGGCTGGCCGGCAGCCACCGGGGGCCCAGCCGCTGGCGTGGACAGCCCTCGTGTGCTGTGGGGGCCTCAGTCAGGAAAGAATTGGGGCAAACACTTAAACAATGATCTTTTCCACAAGAAAACCTATTGTTTTATATGAAAATCTGCTGGTCTCATTGTCTCCTGGTTTTTCTTCTTTTGAAAAAGGCAGCTGAGGTCCAGACCAGCCAGCTCCCTCACCCGCCGAGGCCAGGGGGCTCCCTACCCAGCCCCGGCTAGCGGGCTCCCCAACCGGCCCAGGCCAGGGGGCTCCCCGACACAGACCCGGCTAGTGGGCTCCCCCACTCGGCTCAGACTGGAGGACTCCCCCACCCACCGAGGCCAGGGGGCTCCCCACCCAGCCCTGGCTAGCGGGCTCCCCAACCGGCCCAGGCCAGGGGCTCTCTGTGGATGGGGCCAGGCGCTGGAGGACCACAGCTCGCCTTTATTCATTAAAACTGTTCCTCTGAAAGGTTCACTGACTTAAAGCCACACCCCAACACACAGGTAGAATGTGGCCGCGAGCCCCAGACCGAGCGTTCACTGGGGGGCACAGTGAGAAGTGGGGTCACTGCACTTTGGAGGTGTGCGTGACCGGAGACATGTGCTGGCCTGGGCGCTGGCCTGGGAGAGCGGGCCTGGCCTCTGCCTGCGTCAGGCCGTGGGTTTTACGAGCGGGCCGGAGGCAGCCTGGCGGCGGCAGCCCCTTATCTACGTGGGCTCTGGCTTCCGAGCATTGCCGGCCGGGGGCGCAGACACCCCTCATGTCCTCAGTGGGCTTCCTCCCCCCAGCCCACCCCAGAGTGACCGCCGTGAGACCCCCGCGCTGGGGGCCACACGTCTCTGCCCCAGGCTGGGACAGGAAGGGCCTGGCACGGCCCCGAGAGGAAGACCCGCCGGGGGCTGCGGGCACAGCCGGGGGCCAGGCGTGTGTGCACTGACGCAAAGGGAGCTGAGCCGGGGCGTGGAGTGCAGGCGCCCTGGAAGGGGGCGCCGGGGTCCCCAAAGCACACCTGAGGGCACGAGCCACTCGGAAGGCCCAGCAGCCCCGACCCACGCCCGCAGGAGACCCGCGTGGCCAGCCTCAGAAGCCCACTCGCCCCGAGTGGCAGCAGGGCGGCCCCTGCGGCCAGCCGAGGCCCGGGCGGGTGCTGGGGGCAGCCTCGGGGGACACCGGGCCCGCAGGGGGAGAGCTCCCCGAGCAGCCAAGCCAAACGCTGACCCAGCGTGGAGACGAAAACGAGACTGCGGTGACCCCATTTCTCAAAATGTCAGACCCGCTGCCCAGGGTGGCCACCTCCCACTCCGGGCCTTTCCCCTGAGAAAGGAAATGTTTGTCTTGCAAGCACTTTCACATGAATGTAAATAGCAGCTTTATTTTTACACATCAAGAACTGGAAAGGGCCCAAGTGACTGTCAATCAGGGCACGAGTGGGGGCTGAGTGGGGTGCGGGCTCCCGGCCGTCAGGAGCGCGGGCCGGCCGGGGTGCCCCTGCCTGCACTGGCCAGCGGCCCCTGGTGACCTCCGTCCCAGGGCGGCGTTCCCCCAGGTGTCCGTCCGTGTTGGGATGGCCAGGCCGTGCCCGCGCCCAGGTGGCCACCGGCACTGGCAGGGATGCTCGAGAACGTTAGGAGGAGGGGGACAGACTGCCAGCGCCTCGAGTGTCCAGGCAGAGTGGGGTGACCGGTGCACAGACATGCCGGAACTGCCAGGACATGGGGCCGATGCCGCTGTGGGCCGCGCTTGCCTGGGCCTCCCTCTGGCCCAGCCTCGGTCAGCCCGGTGGGCGATGGGAGGGCCAGCCCCGGTGGGCTCCCGGGAGCGGCCGGGCAGCAGGCCAGGCCGGGGCGAGGCGGGTCGGCCCCACCAGGGAGCCCTGGTTTCTAGGGCCCTCGGCTCAAAGCAGCCTGCAGGCCAGAGGGGGAGCCGCGAGCCTGCGGCCCCGACTGCGCGTCCAGCACATGGGGGCTGCCTCCCCCGAGCGCCCACCGTCCTCGGAGCCTGCCGGGCCGGTTCCTCGCTGGAGGATGTGCTCTTGGCCAGGCCTGCCCGCGGCCACACCGTAACCCGATGGCCTCTGAGATGACCCCGCTTCCTGGGGTGGGGACCGGGGCGTAGGGTACCCTCGCCTGTCTGCCAAGCACGGACGCAGGGGCAGCAGGAAGCAGGCCCCTCGGTGGGCGCCCTGGGGTCTGCGCCAGCGGCGGGCACACCGGTTCCGCTGGCTGGCTGGGCCCCTCCGGACACAGCTGCGCGCCCCCACAGCGGGCAGCGTGCGTCACAGCCCGCTCCCTCCGGGCTCATCTGGGGATTTATGGTATCTCATGGGCCTCTGGCGGCCCGAACATTCCACCTTTGAAATGGCAGATAGGCCGCGGGGCCTGTGTTCCTGAGTCTGCACGTCTGCTGGCCGGTGCGATAAGGGCTGCCGGGGCGGGCCGGCCTGCGTCCTGTTGCGTGAGGGCACGGGCCCCGCCGGGCAGCTCTGCCGTCAGTCCTGCTTCTCCGTTTATCCCCAGATCCCGCTCCCACGCCGCCCCCCGCCCGGGACGCCGGCCGCGCGTCTGCTGAGTCTCTCCTCACAGGACAGGGGTTTAGCACAGTCTTGCTGGCAGGACCAGGCCTGCGCTGACCGGGTCAGGCGTGGGGCCGCCTGGGGGCCCGCACCCACCACGGCAGCCCCGCCCTGGGCCTCGCGGGCCTGGACATTCCGTTGTGCTTTGAAGTCGCAGCTGTGCCCGAGGCCTGCATGTTTGCAGCCGCGTCTGCCCTCGGTTCAAGATGAGGGCAAGAAGCAGGCCCGGCCAGCAAGCCCTCCCCCCAAGAGCCCTGTGAGCCCTCGCCCCCGCTGCCCCCCGTTTCCCGCCACCTCGCCGGTCGGGGATTATCCAGGGGGCTGAGATGGGGGAGAAGCCGCCACGTTTCCCAGCAGCGGCAGACCCCTCGCTGCAGTCCCCAGCCCCTGGCCTGCAGGCCGCTGGCCACACCCGGGGGGCTGTGCCCTGACCCCTTTGTTTTGGGGTGCAGGTCTCCCCCTGAAGTCGGAGTGCCATCCGCTGGGGCCACTACCAGCAGGCCCTGCTCCATCCTGGGCCGGTCCGCCATGAGGGCAAGGCCAGAGGGAGTTTTGGGGTGCAGACACTTGCAGAATCTGGGCGCCGCTGACCCATCACGCCCCACGGCCTGTCCAATGCCCCGAGTGCCCCGTGGAGGGCGGCCCGGGGATGGCCCTGCACCACAGGCCCCGGCAGGCTCTGAGGCTGGCCACGCTGGGCCGCGAGTCCATCCTCACTGAAGCTGCCTGGGGGCCTCTAGGCGGCCGGGCCCCTCACACCCCCTCGCTCCCCGCGGGCTTCCTGCCAGCGTCTGGCTGAGTGTGGGGGTCCACCCCGCTCCTCTCGGGGTGCCTGGCACGTCCCCCGGCCGGGCTGGGCTGGCTGCTGTCCAGTGCACCAAGGCACCAGGGCGAGCTCAGAGCTGGGGCCAGCGAGGGGTCCGTCGGCTGCAGCCCACAGATCGGAGGGTGACGGGCCAGAGGGCAGCGCTGCAGAAACCTGCCGCATCCTGCAGGGATCCCCAGGGCGGCGCTGCGCCCAGCCTGGGAGGCGCTGACCGCTCTCCCTTCCGGGTGCAGCCCTGCGCTCCTCTGGGGTCTGAGGCCACCGGGGGACGGGGCCTGGGGAGGGGGGTGCACAGCGGGGCGCATCCCTGGCACTCGCCTCTCCCTCTCCCAGGAGAGGACAGCGGGGTCCACGCCCCACCCCGCTGGCCCCCAGCAGCCTTTGCCTTTATTATTTTTTTAGCATTTATTTATGCACACAAGACTGGGGTACAGGCACCGCACTACCAAGGCCTTGTCTTTAGCTGGGGACGTTGCCTAAGCAGTGTCTTGGGCCATTTCCGGGTGACTGCATCTTCCTGGTTCTCTCCTGTCACACAGGTGACCTCTTACTAAACTGGGGTAGGTTTTCCTGCTGCTGGTTAACAGGGGCAGAAGGGGGCCCCAGGGCTCACACCCAGGCCTGCTGGTCTCAGCCAGAACAAAGGGGCAGAGGTAGATTCCTTCCTTCCACCTTCAGTCTGCTCCAGGTCTTCAACTGCTAGGCTGAACAAAGAAGGGAGAGCAGGAAGGGGGGAGGGGGAGAGGGGAAGGGGAAAAGGGAGGGGGGANGAGGGGAGGGGAGAGGGAGAAAGAGAAGGGGGAAGGGGGAGAGGGGAGAGGAGAGAGGGGAGAGGGGAGAGAGGAGGGGGAGGGGGGAGGGGAGACGGAGAGCCTCTGGGGTGTGGAGGGGAGGGAGCCCAGGCCTGGCCCCTGCCCCTCCCCCACTGTCCTTTGGCTTGTGCCTCGCACTGTCACCCTGGGGGTCCCCACCCTGGGCAAAGCCTCTCCCAGGCTGCCTCCGGAGGGCCTCTGCCCCAGCCCTGGGCCCCACCCGGGTCAGCTCCCAGCCCGCTGGGCTCCCCGGGCCCAGGGGGGTGTGGGTCTGGCGGACAGATCGCCCACCCAGAGGGGGCAAAGTCCGGTGGGCCGCCCGGCGCGGGCAGGTCAGAGGGGTGGGGGCCCCAGCTCTGGGCAGTGGGGGCCCTTGCACTTCGAGGCCGGCCGGCGCGCGGCCCGCGGGCGCGGCGCCCGGGGCCAGGGGGCTGCGCGGGGAGGGGGCAGGGCGCAGGGGCCCGCGGCGCCCAGGTGCGCGCAGGTGCGCGCGGCCTCCGGAAGCCAGGGGGCGCTGCGCAGCCTCGCGCGCCGGCCGGCCCTGCTTCCGCCCGCGGCCCCGGAAGCGCGGCGATGGCGCGGAACGTGCTGTGAGTGGGGCCCCAGGCCGCGGGGGGGCGCCGGGCCGCGGGGGGGCGCGGGGACCCCGGCCCCGCTGGGCCCCGCCCCCCGCGGAGGCGCGGCCCCGCCCGGCGGGAGCTCGGGCGCCCGGGGGGCAGGGTTCCCGGGGCGTCCCGGGGGGCAGGGCTCCCGCGTGCTCCCGGGGCGCCCGCGCTCGGCCGACTTGGGCCGTGGCCGCCCTGCAGAGGGGCGGGGGCCGCTGCAGGGGGCGGGGCTCCGCGGGGCCAGGCCGAGGTCTGCGGGGCTGCCTGGGGGGCTTCTACCCCCACCTCGCACCGCGCTGCGGGGAGGTGGCCCCCCGCGGAGGCAGCGGCCTGGGGCAGGACAGGTCCGTGGACCCCGCTGCCCGAGCCTGGGCCCAGCGTCAGCGCCCTGCGCCGACCTCCGCCCTCTGCAGTGCTGCCCGCGGTCAGCAGGGGGAACCTCGGCTGTCCCCTGGGTGCCAGCTGGCCAGGGAGCAGGAGGCCTGGCCTGGGTCGAGGCCTGGCCTGGGGCGAGCCCTGCGCCTGCCCGCTTTGTGCCCAGGGCCCCGCTGGTCTCCTGGTCTGGCCACCGTGGAGGGGTCCCTGGCCGCCCAGCCGCAGCCTCTGCCCCAGTGCCTTGTCCAGCCTGGCCTGAGAGCCCTGCCGTCGCCTGTCCTTTCCAAGCACACCTCCTCCCAGCCCAGCACCCCAGGCTGCCTCAGCCTCCCAGCCTGTGAGCACCCCAGCCTGGGCCCACGTGTGCTCTGCACGTGGGTCAGCAGGCCCTGGGGACCCTGAGGCCGCCCCATGTCCCTGCACCCCTCCACCAAGACCAGCCCCCAGGTGCCTGTGCTGCAGGGGCCCAGCGAGGTCCAGCTGGTGACCGGCCCCTGTCTCTGCCACTCTGGGGTCCCGCACAGTGTGGAGAGCAACTGTGGGCACTGGGAGTCCCGTCTCCACCCCCTGCACCCTCTTCTGCCTCGGCCTCCCAGAGCCAGCCGTCTCTGCATGCCCGCTGGTCAGGGAGGGGGCCTGGAAGCGTGGCCAGCTGCCCCAGGCCCTGCGCTAGGGGCCGCTGTGGGCCTGGCACCCTCCCTTGGACAAACGGGCCGTGGGGTCTGCTCCCATGCCCGGGGCAGGCCCACGCTGGCCAGTCCGGCCGTGTGACACGGCCCCGCCTGCCCACAGGTACCCGCTGTACCAGCTGGGGGGCCCCCAGCTCCGCGTCTTCCGCACAAACTTCTTCGTCCAGCTGGTGCGGCCCGGCACGGCCCAGCCCGAGGACACTGTGCAGTTCCGGATCCCCATGGAGTGAGCCCCGGGGCGGGTGTGGGTGCCCGGCTGGGAGGCTGCCCTGGGGCCCGACCCCTGCCTGTGCCCATGGGTCACACGTGCCTCTGTCCGCGCCCAGGATGACCAGGGTGGACCTCAGAAACTACCTGGAACGCATCTACAGCGTGCCCGTGGCCGCCGTGCGGACAAGGGTGCAGCACGGTGGGTGCCAGGGCAGCCCCGAGTGGGGGGAGGGGCGGCCCTGGACCCCGGTGCTGCTGCTGCCTCTTTCCAGAAGGGGCCCCGCTGGCAGGGCTGGGGTCAGCAGCCAGCCTGCCCCCACAGGTTCCCACAGGAAGAGGGACCACAGGAACAGCCGTGTGAAGAGGCCAGACTACAAGGTGGCCTACGTGCAGCTGGTGAGCGGGCGGGGTGTGCCTGGTGGGGGTCAGGAGGGCCGGGCGCCCCAAGCTCGGCCGTCAGGGGAAGGAGGCTCTGAGCCCCTTTCAGGCTCCTGCAGCCCCGTCACCGCAGCACGCCCTGTCGTAAGAGCCCCCAGCCAGCCTGGTCTCTGGGACTGTCCAGGGAAGGTCCAGGAATCACACCCCACTGCTTGGCGCCTGCTGGGGGCCCTGGGCGGGGTGCGGGCGCTGTGGCCGCGCCACTAGATGGCGGTAGCGCGCTGCCGCGTGGATGTCCAACATGGGCTCAGGCCGCGGCCACTGCCAGGAAAACCCAGTGGCTGGGGGCAGGCCCGGAGCTGCGGCCTGGTGTTTGCTGTGGGCAAAGCCGGCCAGCCAGGTGGGGCGAGTGGCCGCTGGCCTCATAAAGGAGCCTTGTCCTGCTGCTAACCGGTGTCTGTCTATCACACATGCCCCAGCCCCACAGGACGCTGGCCTGTGCCCCCAGCCCGTGGCGACGCCCACAAGTATCTCCGGGGCAGCCGGGCTGCCCTCCGGCCCACCGCCCCGAGCTGGGCAGCACCCATGCGGGTCCAGGCCTGACTGGCGGCACCCTGGCCCTGGAGATGGCCCGGCTGGCAGCCTGCTGGGGTCCCAGGGCCTGGCCAGGCCCTCGCGGTGGAGGCGGCCCTCTGGCCTGTGCACCCCGGACCCTCCCCTCTGTCCCTCCGACCCCAGCACGTCCTCACAGAGCATGAGGTGACCCGCTCTTGGGGAGCCCCAGAGGCGCTCGGGTACCCCCGAGCTGCGGTGACTGATCCTCTGTGTTGAGATCTTAAAGATCGCTTTGGGCCTGTCTCAGAGGGCTGCTGGCCAGCCTGCTGGCCCCGGGCCCCACTCCACACCCGGCCGGCCTGGCCTCCAGCTGCCACGGGGCCCCTGAGTCTTCCCGGCCCACTCGGCCCAGCCCGGTCCCGGCCACGGCTTCGCCCAGCCCAGCAAGTGGACGGGCAGCTCTTCGCGCTCAGCTCGCGGGCAGCACGCCGGGCTGGCCGGCGGGGCCGGTGCACAGCGTCTCTTCTGCAGGCCCACGGGCAGACCTTCACCTTCCCGGACCTGTTCCCCGACACGCCGCGGAGCCCCGAAGGCGGCCCGGAGGACGCAGACAACGTCCAGGACCGGCTCCTGGAGGAGCAGCGGCGGCGGGAGAGCTGTGACCCCCGGCGGGGCGGGGTCCCTTCCTGGTTTGGCCTGTGACACCACGCGTCGCGCCACTGGGCTCGATAAAGCTCCATGTGACCCTGGCCAGCTTGTTCCTTCCTTCCTGGGGTGCCCAGGCCTGGCTGGGAGCCCCTGGGGAGGCTGCCTGGGGTGTGGGCGGGTGGCGGCTGCGGTGGACACCAAGGCTGCGCAAGGAGGCCTTGGCCAGCCCCGCCCGCCTTGCCAGTGGGCCCGGCCCTGGACGGCCATGAGCTTCAACGCCTGGTTTCGGGGACCTTCTCGGGGCACCGTCCCTGGAGACCAGGGGCCTGGTCTTGCCCAGCTGCCCCCTCCAGGCCTCCTGCCACACCCCTGCTCGCT
This sequence comes from Galemys pyrenaicus, assembly GCA_019455555.1. Taxonomy (NCBI): domain Eukaryota; kingdom Metazoa; phylum Chordata; class Mammalia; order Eulipotyphla; family Talpidae; genus Galemys; species Galemys pyrenaicus. The sequence goes on along the minus strand of JAGFMF010011757.1, from coordinate 7,296 downwards.
CCACACCCCAGACCTGTGCTATTCTTGCACTGTAATTGGGGTTCCTGCTCCCCCGGAAGATGCAGACCGCCCCGGTGCCGGCCTGCATCCACTCCAGTGCGGGGCGTGCTGGGGCCCGCCGTTTCCCGCTTTGGCGTGTGGCCTCCACGTGAGGCACAGACAGGGCTGCAGGGGCGCCCCCTGGGCAGGTGGGGCGCTGACCGGGCCTCAGCTTAGGCCCCAGAACCCCTAGCGAGGCCCTGCTCTCCCCTCTGCTGGGGCCTGCAGGGGGAAGCGAAGTGGGGCGCTGGCAGGGCCCAGCCCCCATCGGGAGGCCGCGGTGGCCCCTCCTCCGGGGTGAAGGGCGGCTCGGCATGATTTACTGGCGGGAGGCCGGAAGCGCGGGGAGTGGAGTCGACTGTATTTTCCTTAGAGAAATAACTCATGGGGCCCTGCAGCCCCGGACCCCAACCCACGGAGGCGGAGGATCCCGCCCCCGCCCTGCCCCCCGCGCCGACAGCCGCCCCTCCCCCGCGCCAGCAGCGCCCCGCCCCCGCGGCTGCTGAGCCCCGGTGCGGCCCCAGCTCGAGGGCCAGGGGCTGGGGCGCCGCGAGGGGGGCGGCCGCTGGCGGGCAGGCAGGCGGGCCAGGGTGGGGGTGGGGGTGGGGTGGGGGTGGGGGCGGCCTCCCAGAGGCGAGGACCGGGCAGGCCTGTCCCCCACCCCCGCAGGCTGGCCTCGAGAAGCTGGACGCCCCTCCCCGCGGGCCCGGCGTGGCCTGCAGAGCGCCCCCCCTCCTTAGGGGCGCCGGGAGTCTTCTGGGGCGCAGCCTGGGGCCTCGGGCAGGCCCACCTTCTGGACCCCTCCCGCGCGCGGGGCACAGCGTCCCCTGCGGAGATCCAGGGGCGGGGAGCAGCAGGCCGTGTGGTCCAGCGCTCGGCCCCTTTTTCTGGGCCACGTGGCACAGCTCGGGGCGAGGGGCAGAGGTGCCCGGCCGCCAGCCTTGCTTGGAGCGAGTGCAGCAGACCGCCCCCTCCGGGGCTCCCGGGACCCCAGCCCCAGGGCCGAGGGCAGAGTAGAAGCCCCAGTGCCAGGCGGGGGTGTCTGGCCGTCCTTCCCACAGGGTAGCTGATGACCAGTTGCCGACACGGAGCCCTGGGCCTGCAGCTCAGGGTCACTGGGCTTGAGAACCCTCCAGGCGCCCAGGAACACGGCCCCTCCCTGCTCCCTCCGAACAGCCTTGGGAGGCCCCTGCTCCCCTGCTCCTCTGCTCGAGCCCCCAGCCTGGGCGCAAGCACGAGGGCGCGCGTGTGCACACACACACACACGGTGTGAGTCTGAGAAGGTGTGGGGGACTGCGCCGGCCGGGAGGGGGCCCCGGAGTGGGGCTGGCTGGCCCTCAGTGGCGCCCCTGGCCCCCCAGGCCGCAGGCACCTCCCCCTCCCTCCCCGCAGCCTCCTAGTCCACGTGGACATTCAACCCAGCTCCTTCCCCTCTCCCAACAGCTTTACTGTGGCCTCGCCCCCTCAAGGTGTGTCCCCCGTGTCCTCGGGGCGTCCTCCGTGTGCCCAGGCCTTGTGCACCAGCCCTGCACTCGGTGTGCGGGCTCTGCCCCCCAACACAGCAGCCAGCCCCAGGGAGCCCCTGCATCAGAGGGGTGCCAGGGCAGGCCCCTCCTACAGCTCCGTCCTACCTGCGACCCCTCCGCAGGAAGTGGCCCTCCCTGAGCCTCAGGGTCCCCACCCAGCACGCCGGGGTGCCCAGCCCCACATCCTCCGGGGCTGCTCCTGCAGGCGCGGTCAGCCCCAATGCCCCCAAATCTCTTCATTATTTCTTTGTAAATAGGGCTTTTCCTGGTCAAAATAACCAGCATTTTTTGGTTGCTCCCACATCTGGCTTTGATTGGAGCTGAGGTGCGGGGTGGGGGCTGCCTCCCGGCAGGGAGTGGGGCCCAGGCCTGCGGCTCTGGGCCTGCGGGCAGCAGGTCCTCCTTGCGCCTCCGCCTGGCCGGCGTGGGGCAGAGCGGCACCCCCGCCAGGAAGCTCGGGGCCTCCTGCGGCCCTCGGGCTCGGCCTCCGCCTGTGGCCAGGGCCGGCGTGGGGCCCACTCCAGCCAGTTCCCTGCAGCCTGCTAGAGGCTGGGCAGATGGCCGGCCGCTGGCCCTAGCTGGCCCCACCCCACTCTTGCTCCCACCAGTGTGGACGTGGGGAACCTCAGCGCCCGCTCCCGGGCCCCACAGGCGAGGGCCGCCCCTCTCCCCTGCCCTGCCCGCTGGTGCCCCATCTCTTCAGCCCCCACCGGGCCTTGTGGCTCCTTCGCCCATGTCCCGGGCCGGCTTCAGTCCGGCCTGAGGGCCAGCGCTGGCAGTGGACGTGGCGCCCGACGTCACAGGGACTCATGCTCCCCGCTCGTGCTCCCCGCGCCCAAGCAGCTCTCCTGGGCAGGGGTGGAGCCGTGGGGACGTCCTGAGACAGCGGCCTGCCCCAAGCAACAGCTGCGGCCACAGGACTGACCAGCCAGATCCTGGGCCAGTTTTGTGGCGGGGGGCGCGCGGGTGGGGGCCTGCACCGGTGCACACAGCCTTGGAGGGGGCTTGAAAAGATCTGGGGGGCTCCCAGGAACCATCATGGGCTGGGGTGGGGCAGGGCCAGGTGTAAGCTTCCTGCTCCATGGCTCAGCATTGGGGTCTTGGGGCACACGTGGGCTGCCCCGTGGTTCCCCCGGCCCCCCCGGCCCCCCCGGCCCGGCCCTAGACTGCCTTGTCCATCTCTGGTCAGCCCCACACCTCTGCGGTCAGGGCTTGGCCCTGGTAGGTCAAGTCTGCTGTGGCAGCAGCCAGCTCTGCGGGCTATGTGGCGTGTGCGTGTGTGCACGCCTTTGTGTGCATGTCTGCATGTGTGTGCACGTGCCCTCTGTGCGCGTGTGCCTGTGTGTGCCCACGTGTGCGCCTGTATGAGTGTGCACTGCATGTGTGCATGCCTGTGTGCGTGTCTGCATCTGTGTGTGCACGTGCCCTCTGCACATGTGTGTCTGTGCGTGTGTGCCTGTATGAGTGTGCATTGCGTGTATGTGTGTCTGCATCTGTGTGTACACGTGCCCTCTGTGCATGTGTGTGTCTGTGCCCGTGTGCCTGTATGAGTGTGCACTGTGTGTGTATGTCTGTATCTGTGTGTGCACGTGCCCTATGTGCACATGTGTTGTGTGTGCCAGTGTGCCTGTATGCGTGTGCACGTGAGTGTATGTGTGCCTGTGTGTGCACACATGTCCGTGTGTGCACGTGTGTCCGTGTGTCTGCGTGCACACATGTGCCCATGTGTGCGGGTGTCTACCTGTGTGCATTGTGCCTGGGTGAGCACGTTTGTGTGTGCACACGTGTGCCTCTGCGTGTGCACGTGTGTCCGTGTGTCTGCGCGCACACATGTGCCCGTGTGTGCGGGTGTCTACCTGTGTGCATTGTGCCTGGGTGAGCACGTTTGTGTGCGCACATGTGTGCCTCTGCGTGTGCACGTGTGCGGGCAGGCGCCGGGCGGGAGGTGCGCCCAGCGCTGTTGGGCAGTCACGGACTGGCTGGCCCAGGGCAGCAGCGGGCAGGGTGGGCGGGAGAACGTGTGCCTGGCAGGGCCTTCCTCAGGCCCAGGGGCTGCGGGGCCACCTCTGCCACACTCGGCCCAGCGCGCTGGTGGCTCTGGGGTGGCCTGACCCCCACGTCCACCCCAACGCTGGGAGAATGTCCTCCTGGCCCCTGGGGGTGAGAGCCCGGCCTGCCAGGCCAGAGGGTTCACCCATGGCCTCGGGCTTGGGGTCGGGAGGGCGGGGTCAGGCGCACGTCCCCCCAGCTCCTGGTCGCCAGCCACAGTGGCCCAGGCGGGACCCCGGAGAGCCGTGGGGTCCCCAGCAGGCTGTGGGCCGGGGCTGGCGTCCTGTGTCCACCCCGGCACTGGCCGTGCCGCTGGAGCGGGCGGTCTGGGCGAGGCTCGGTGGTCCTCCCCGGGGTGTGGGTGCTGGCCAAGCTTCGGGCAGGCGCTCAGCGCAGCCCCGCCGACCCCCTCTCCTCCGGCGTCCTGGCCGGCCAGCGAGCCTGTCCCGGGGCTGCCCGCAGCCCCGCCCGCCGAGTCCGGGCTACAGCGCTGGTCGGTGAACTCCCTCCCGTGGCCACGGTGGGGCAGCGTGTGGCCAGTCGGGCAGTGCTGGCCGCATCCACGGGAAGGCCGGCCCCACCCATGAGACCGTGTGGAAATGATGGCCTCTGGGCACAGACTGGCCAGTCCTCAGGGGCCACCTGTGTGCGGCGGCCCAGGAGGAAAAACCCTTCTCGTCGGCCACCAGCTGGGGCGCCGGCCAGGAGGGAGATGGCGGGTGGGCAGCGGCGTCGAGCCTGCCCCCAGCGCCCCTGGCCCCCCGCGCCCTGCTGTGCTTCGGGGTGCTCCTGGCCTCATGCTCCCCTCAAGAGGACAGAGCCCACCCGGTTCTCTCCTGGCCCGCCACAGCCCCAGGCGCCCGGCGAGGGGGGTGTTCATCACGGTCAGCTGGGAGGTCCTCCTCCCACTGCCCGGGGCGCCGGGGCCCCTGGGGACTCGGGGTGTGCACGGGGCCGTGGGGCGCAGGGTGCCGAGCGTGCCCTGCCCGCCCAGAGCCCCGAGCGCCGGGCTGCCGTGGGGTGCTGGCTGTGTGCCAGGCCGCGCCGCTCGTTCCAGGAGGCACCTCCTAAAAATAAAAGCCGGCCCGTCCTCGAGGCGGCCCGGGGGTTAGGGCCAGCTGCCGCTGCCCGTCCTAGCCCCAGCGCGGCCTCCCCTGCCCGGCCGCGCCCTGGCTAAGCCCGGCCCCGGCTGGCAGGGCCGCGCTGGGAGCCGCCAGGGGCTTAGGGCGAGGGGAGCTGCAGCTGTTGCGGGTGACGAGGCCGGCCAGGAATGCCCTTTGTCTGCCTGCCGCCGGCAGTGCCAGCCCTGCTGGCTCCTGGGGGCCCAGGGGGCGGGGGGCGGGGGGCGGGGGCGGCTGCCGCGTCAGTCAAGAGACCCTGCTGCTCTGGCTGGGCTGGGCTCTCGGGGTGCACACCCCACGGCCCTAGGAGAGGGCTGGCGGGCTCAGGCTCTGCCGAGGTGCCCCCCACCCCAGCCTCTGCCTGTCCCGGGCCCCTCCCTTGGCCTCTGGGGGCGCCTCTGTGGGACCCAGCGCAGGGCTGGGACAGAGGCGGGCACTGCGGCGGGGGGGGGCCGTGCAGAGGGGTGCAGGGCGGCGCCGGCCCGCAGGGTCACGCGCGGCTGCGGGGCCGAGAGCCCCCGGGAGGCCCGGGCCCATAACGGGCGCAGGTCCACTTACTCACCTCTGAGGCACGGCGGCCAGCCGCACCCTGGGTCATCGCCACGGCAACTCCGGCGGGTGCCAGTAAACAGCTCACAACACAGTGGCCCCCAACTCCAGTTGTCCCCTCGAGGGCTGGGACAGCGTGGAGATCTGCCACCAAGCCGGGCGCGGCCCCCCTGGCCCCGATCGCATGTCTCCTGCCCCGGCCCGGCCAGGTGCCAGCGGGCGCGGGGAGCGGGGGCCGCCGCAGGCCCCGTTGAGGGGCCTGGCCCCCCAGCCGAGCTCTGTGGCTTCCCTGAACCCCTGCCTGCGCGAGGACTCTCTAGCCCGCAGCCCAGGGTGCTGGGCACGGGCTGGCTCCGGGGGAGGCAGGCGCTCTCTGCAGCCCCGACTCGGCCCTGGCCATCAGTCCACTGTGCCCCCCGGACCGTGGCCGCAGCTGGCCCGTCCTTCCCGGTGCCCTCCCGGCCCTAGGCCGGGCCCTGACCGGCGAGCAGAGGGGCTGGGGTCGCTGAGGGCGGAGAGCCTCATGCGAGGGGACTTGGGGGACAGCTGGAGGAGGCCTCTGTGTGCGCGGGGAAACAGGCCACTGCCTGCCCGGCGCCCCAGCGCCCGTGGCCTCATGCCAGACGGAGCGGGCTGGCGGTGGGTCCTGTGTGTGCCCCAGGGCGGCGCTGCTGCCCAGGGCCAGTCGACGCCGGCGCAGGCGGTAGGGGCCAGCTGTCCGCGGCCTGAGCCTGGGGCTGAGCGGCCAGGGCGGCTGAGCTCTGGGCCAGAAACGGCCCACGCGGTGCAGCCACAGCCCGGGGCGGGTGGGGCAGCCCGGGGTGCCCGAGTGGGCCGCGGAACCCCAGCCAGCGGAGGTCAGCCCGCTGCCCGCCCGCCCGCCCTGGCCCCCGGCCCGCTGCCCTCTGGGAAGGAGGCTGGGGTTTCGCCCGGCCCTTCGAGCCGCTCCACTGTGTGGCTGGAAGGTGCTTTCCGAGCAACACTGGGGGTCGCTCCCTGCCGGGAGCCTGGGGGCGGCACCCCCACACCTGGCCTCTCCGTGCCCGGCTGCTGACCCCCACCGCGGTGCCCGCTGCGGGTCTGGAGGGGCGATGAGGGCGCCCCCATGCCCCCGGGGGGCGGCCCGGAGCGCACTGTCTGCTGGTGCTGCTGGTCAGGGCCTGAGGCAGCCCAGGCAGGTCCCCGCGCATCTGGGCCAGGTGCAGGTGGGGCCGGGGCGCGGCCCCCCCGCAGAGCCCGGCCCCTTGTGCCACAGAGGGGCCTTGGGGAGCCAGGCCCGAGCTGGCCGCGGCCTGTGACCGGGCCACGGAGGTCACCCTGTGACCCGGCCGCCTCATTATGCCACCGCCGGCCGCTGTGACATCTGACGCAGCCCAGACGCCGCCGGGCGGAGGTGGGGGCGGGGGTCTTCCGGCCTGCGCCCCGGCCCCACCCGCCCGCACAGGCCGTGTCTGTAGCCCGGGCTGGCCCCACAGGGTCCCGCTCAGGGCCGCCCCCAGCGAACCCCAGCGGCCGCGGGTCCTCACCCCACCCAGACCCCCCACAGCCACGGCCAGCCGCGCTGCCCGCGGTGGGTGGACACCGGCCTGGCCGCCTGCAGGCTGAGCAGCAGGCCCGGGCCCAGCCTTCCCTCCGGCCCCCGGCCCACACCGCCCGGCCTGGACGGCAGGGGTTTCAGTGCCACTCAGTACAGCCAGGCCCTGGCCTTCCCTGCCCCTCCTTGCTGCGGAGGCTGGCACAGAGCAGAATACAGCTCCCGGGGCCCCAGGGCTGGCCCCGGCCCAGCCCTGAGCCCCAGCCCAGCCTTGAGCCCCAGCCCTGAGCCCCAGCCCAGCCCTGAGCCCCCAGCCCTGAGTCCTGAAACCCCAGTTCTGAGCCCCAGCCCAGCCCAGAGCCCCAGCCCAGCCCTGAGCACCCAGCCCTGAGACCTGAAACCCCAGCCCTGAGCCCCAGCCCAGCCCTGAGCCCCCAGCCCAGCCCTGAGCCCCAGCCCTGAGCCCCAGCCCAGCCCT
>JAGFMF010011756.1:7330756-7370880 GCA_019455555.1 Galemys pyrenaicus | reverse complement strand
AGTTCTACTGGGGCCTGCTGTATTTTTTCCCTTTTTCCTGTATCTTCCAGGAGCTTTCTGAGCCTATTGTCTCTCTGTCGCCATCTTTTTCCCCCTTCTCGATGATTATTTTCAATCTAGTGGAGCAAGGACAAAAATTCTCAGAGTAACATATATACATTTGTGTAAACACATACATATATGTATATATCATGTATTTGATATATACCATATATATCACATGCATTTTATACACATATTTTACCTATAAAACACATACATATGTTGAGGTGCAGATGGTACTCCATTTGTGAATTGGCCTTTTAATACTTCACATATATTCAATGTTGTTATTGATAGTTGACTCCCAGAAGAACACAGAAAAGACTGTTTGATACTGTTTCATGTACTCGATACAGGTATAGTAAAAAATGCAGTAAAATTACAATTCTGGACCTAAGCACATCTTTCCCTTCACTAGCAGTAAGATAAAATTGGTGTTTTGCAAGTTAACAAATTCATGGGTTTCAAAAGGAAAGAGTATGAAGGAGTAGAGTAGCTGCTATCGACTAGTAACAGCTCATTCATTAATAACTTAATGAATAGAAAACTTCTAAATGTTCTGCATTTTAAAAATATAGTATTTTCCATAGCGAGGTAAGAATTGTATTGGCATACTCCAAGATCCTCCCAGTAAAGCACAACTCATGGGAGAGGGGGTAAGCATTAAGAATTCAGTGTCAGTGTATGCATCCGTTGAGTTGTACAGTACAGATAGTTCAGTGGCCCAGTGGGATTGGGGATATCTAACTGCAGATAGTCATTTTCTACAGATGTACATTTTATTAACTGCAGATGTACATTTTTCCAGGTATCAGGGAGGATTTATTGGTAGGAGTTTCAAAATTTGTTGATGTAGTATCCTTATTAATAGTTATAAGAATTTCATCATTCAAAGGCTTTTATACTAGATTTTTTTTTTAGTTTTAATAGAGGGAATATTTAGATACTCACATGTCAGGTATTATCTCCACAGTGCACCCACCACCATAGTCCATTTTCCTTTCTTCCCTCTTTGTTCTTACTCCTCCTCCACCTCCTTCTTCCCTTGGTGCTTCAGTTCTGTATTCAGCTTTCAAGGGTCATACTGAATGTATTTTAAATGGGAATACACTTTATGGAAAAAAAAAAACCTTCTTTCATGGTTTTTGGTGCTGTAGTTAAATGCTCTCTCTAAAGGAATGTTCATGAGGCATGTAAAATCCTGTCTAGGGAAAAGAATTTCAATGAACCTATTACAACTGGTGCCAGTTATTTCTATGCAATTAACCTATAAAATTTTATAAAGCATGTTGAGTGTCCAAGTGAATACTAAATGGCAATACAGTAACCCTCCTGCCAAAACGGAGTGGTCTTACCGAAGCTACACTCTTTTGAAGTTACAGCAGTTATTGTCAGTCTAAAAAATAAAATAATATCTGACATGTCCAGTCCCAGAGTAATTAAGAGTAGGAATTGAAAAGATGTAAACTTGCCTGAGCTTGGCATTTTACTAAATGAGATTTTATTTCTTTCAAATGTTATTCAAATTAAGGTTAAACCTGTTGGATATCACTTGGGGGGAGGTGTCAGCACAGCTGCCCCTTTGTGGTTGTGATCTATCCAAAAGAACCATATTTGTGCATATTAAATAATAGCCTCACATCCCCTCTCTGACACTTCAGTAATCTTATTAAAAAGCAAACCACAAATAGTTACCTAGAGATAGATGTGATCTACAAGTCGAGTGCATCCCACCATATCTCAAAACACTGTATTTTAAGAACTTGACTGTTAGCAAAAATCTGATTTTTTTGATCTTAAAATGAACAAGACCTTAATCTCTGCCAAAGGAGCAAATGTGTTTCAGAGTAAAGAGGCCCTGCGGCATCGGGGCTGTAAGTAGGTGTGCGTGAGGGGAGTGATCTCCAGCCCCACAAATGACTCTTTTATCAAATTAGACTCAATTTCCACTGCTAGGAAAGCCATCCCAGTGGATTGAGGCATCACTTTCTTTAAAACAAATGCCCAATAAAAGGGTCCCATGCAAGTGATGAGTATAATAGGCAATCAGATCCTCTCCATTAAAAATTAGTGGTCAGTTTTTATGTAATAGGGGAGGAGTGAATGGATATGGTAAGGGAATAAGAATTAGGAGAATTTATGAGTTGTGGGGGACAGTGGAATGAGTACAAAAATACTTGCAGGAAATGCAGATCACCATTATAGCTCCCAAATTGCAGGCAGGCAGCTCCTCCCTTATTGAGAAAGGGAAAGGTCCCTGTAAGAATATGGAAGGCAATCAACCTAGTGATGGAGCAGGCTGTGCCTGCTGGGAAACATACCTAGGCCAGTGCCATTATATGTTTTTGTTTGGAGATTTATACTTTCAGGAAATCTGCAAAGAATCAATTTGTACAGTATCTGCCCCTGTTCAGAAGTCTTTAATGTCAGGTTCCTGCTGTGGATATGCTGCTAAGTAAGAGTAGCTTTTCAGTTGAGAAACTTTAGCAATAACTGTCTGGGGTTAATTGTAGGTGTGAGACATTAGCACTGAAGCAACCTTGGCGTTCTAGCACAACCTTACTCAAGGTAGGTATTTCCTTTACATTGTTCCAGGAAACTGTTCAATTAGCCTCTGTACTAGAGTTACCTCCTAAGCCTGAACCATGAGGTCAAACAGACCTCAGTTCAAATACTGGCCCTATGGCTCCCTAGAGATATGATGTTGGGATTAACCCTTCTAAGTGTCAGAGTCCAGATCTATAGACTAGAGTTCAGAGTTCCTTTATCATAGGTTTGTTCTAAGAATGAAGTAAAACAATACATTTAAAAGAACACAGAATGTAACACACAGTAAGTCTTCAACAAATGATTATTACTATTATCTACTTGAACATTTTCTTTCATTCACCTTCATCTAATAAAAGAGCCCTTGCTAGAATGATTTATGCACAATAGTTTTTAAATTGAAATAGAAGTGCAGTATAACATAATTTTCAGTATTGCATCATTAAAAATATGGGTGTGTACTATATTAGGATCACTACTAAAAGCCCAATTTTATTCTTCACCATAAAAATGATCCCTTTCTCCCACACACACCCCCTTTCCTCCTGATAACTACTAGTTGGTCTTGTAATCCAAAAGTATATTTTCCTTTTGTTTAATTCATTCGTTTGTTTGGTTTCTCTGACACATATGATTGAAATCATGCACTGTTTTTTTGTTTGACTTATTTCACTGAGCACAATAAATTCTAGGTCCATCCATATCATTGCAAATGGCAGAATTCTTTAACAGCCAAGTAGTATTGCACTTTATTTAGATAATACATCTTCTTTAGCCAGTCATCTGTCATGGCTCTTCGGTTATTTCAAGTTCTTGGCTATTGTGAATAATGCTGCAATAAACATGGCAGTGTACTATATTCGACAATTTTTTAAGTCTTCTTAAGGGGAAAGGCATTTGTTTGTGACTTTTGCTTTCATATAGTGTATTATTCAGCACCAGATTTCTGAGGTCTTAAATAGTACCTGCTGTGTAGAAGGTAGTTAGTGCATCTTTGTTAAATGACTTTGCTGAATTAAGTGTATTCCATTCTATGCAAATACTAAAATGTTATTTTTGAGGGTAACAATAAGAGCTTACAGGGCCTCCCTGGTGGTGCAATGGGTTAATCAACGCATTATGAAGCAAACCACAGCCACTGCAGCACGAGTTCGATCCCTGCTGCTGGCCAGGGAGGGACCCACATGGCAAGGCAGACCTCTCCTGCTGTGCCCGCTGCTCCCCTCAGCAGTGTACTTCTGTTGATCTGCCTGTTCTGCTCTCTGATCTCTGTGGTGAATCCTCTCACCTCCCACACCTCTTGCCTGTACCCCAGTACTTGCATGCATAAATAAATAAATATTTTTTAAAAATAAGAGCTTACAAAATAAAAATAATGCAACCTCCAACATTCAAATGCTAGTGTCAGAAAATTTGAATATTCCCTATATTTTGCCCTTTCAGATTCTGGGTTTATTGGTACAAATAGTAAGAGAAGAGGGTAAATAAATAGCAGAAAAACCAAGACTGACGAATTTAGACCTGGCACTGATGTCCCTCCTTCTTTCACTGAGTAGAAGTCTCTATCTTCTTTTCCTGTTTCACAGTTCATTTTTCATGCTTGCTGGGTTGCATTTGACTAGCTGTCTAGTGTACATATACCTTCTCATCATATCAAGTGCTGTTGCTCCCAAGTCACTATGAAGGACAACTTCTGCAAGTCCATTAAATTAAAAAATTGACTTTTAAACTTAGTGAAAGAATACCTTCCTCTACTGTGTCTAAATCATTCTACAACTTAAAACCAGTAAGATAGCTCAGCTTATGCAAGGAAGACTCTTTTTTGGAATTTCATCTAGTTTTAAAATAAAACTTCATTTTATGGAATTTAAAATAAAGACCCTGGGTTGTGTTCCAAGCAGGACTTCTGACTAGTTTGTTGTCTAGTCTAACAGCATTTCAGATATCACTTTCTAAGTGAAAGAGGAATTGTTCCTATATTGTAAAGCCTCAACTCTCTGAAAATCCTTTTAAAGAATTCTGGTAGACCCCTGGAATGTTGGTGAGACTAGGATGAATTTGACTTAATACTGGGGGTAGAGTAAAAAGCAAAAAAAAAAAAAAAAAACATTAAAAGTAACCTTTAGTTTACTGGAATGAGGACCTGAATATAAAGTGGTACTGTTTAGTAAGATAAGAAGAGAATAGAAAATTAACTGCCTTGAGTAGCACCGGAAAGTATTAAAGCATGATCTAGAAAATTTGCACAGGAAATGCAAAAAAGTCTGAACATAGAGGGGGGGAAAGATGTAAAATTTCCCACTGCTACATGATATTTAGATTCCTTTTGACATATTTCAGAATGCCAATATTTACGATATATTCAAGGACATATCCATTGCAGCTATACAAATTTATAATGAAAAATATGAGATTACAATTTCAAAATGTGAGGAAATAATTTTCCAAAAAAAATGTTAGTATATATATAAGCAAAAATATCTGAATGCTGCAAAAGAAAACCTAGGTAATACTCCAGGCTACATGAAGAATCTCAAATGTCAAGTGATTTTCTTAGCAATAAAAAAAAAAGCTTCTACAAAACCTCCTGCTTCAGCAGCAAACTACAGACATAGGTTTTAGTATTAAAGGATATTAGAGCTTTATTTAGCAAGCAGATCTGGTACCACAATACATAAAATGAGGCTAGAGTGAAGGCTTATAGGAGGTCTTGTTTGCTAAATTTTTATACTTCAGGTATCTGTCTGATTCTTAATCATTTCTATTAGCATCACCAATGAATCTTACAGAACACTGTCATTAAGGGGCCAGAACATAATCCCTTTACTAGTATGATACAGATGTGTGCAGCGATTTGATGCCACTGAGAACAATCTTCATAAAGAGCAGCTTCTGCTGAGTAAGGTACAGTGGGATGGCAAGATGAGGAAGATGAAAGGTGGTCAGGAGAGGGAGCAGGTGAACAGTTACAGACAATAGAAAAACAAACGTGTGTGCATAGTTTAAAGAACATTTAGTGAGCACCTATTGTGACCTGACCACCATTGTGAACTATGAGCCAGGTTGACATGAGATAGTTTTCAAGGTTGATAACATGATAGATCATTTTTAAAAACAACTTCTAGGCTCCAGGGAAATGGCAATCACCATCAGAATAAGAATTCACATCAACATATAGAAAAAGTTTTTCTCACTATATAAAAAACCAAAAACTCCTCCCAAGCAATCTTGAATTACAGAAAGGACAAAGGAAGTGAAACCTATGTGAGTTTGTGTCTGTGTGTACAGGTAAATTAATATGCAAGTGTTTCCTTTCTCAAAACAATCTCATGATAATGATAGAGATAACATGTGTATATTAAAACTAGTACTTGATGTTTCATTTCTATTATTCCCTACTAGTGACCTCCCTGCCATTGTTTTTTTTATCCATTCAAGCCTCTTCTAGATTAGTTTTCTATCTCCAAAGAAGTTCAGGTAACCCGAAGAAAATAATTGCTAAAGACATATACTTGATGTTACTTTGCTTCCCTCTGTACATGCACACACACTAACCAACATATGTGCTCCACACCATTGCACATAAGCAAATAAAATACCATGACCCAATTGTTACTGGATACTATAATGTGCATTTTTTTTTTATTTCTAATTGTAGTGACCCTACGTTTTTGTTTACTGTCTTGGACTGTCCCTATTGGAATCCCAGATCTCAAGAATCACTATCTGATCCATAAAAAAGCCTTGATTTTCAGAGCATTATGTTTTACTTTGCTAGTAGATATATATTTTGTCTCATAGATGAGTAACTGGAGACTTTCTTTATACCCCTTAAAATGGCTATTCCATAGAGTTGTCTGGGAGTTGAGGACAACTTAAACATCAATTGTTTTTAAACTCTTTTGGGAGGAAAACGTTCTAAAATGTAACTCCCCTAACTGAACTCAAAGCTGACAGTTAACCTTTTATAACCAAAAGTGGTTAAATCTTCATCAGTTATTATTACGCAGAGACATTCAAGTACTGAGATGACTTGTTTTCATATTATTTGGCTCCCAGATACTGTTTTTTTCCTTACATTAGCTTTGTTAGTTCCTTTTTGTCCCTCATTATACTAACACAAGAAATACCAAATGTCTATAGTAGACTTTATGTTCGCTTTTGAGTGTCTTCCCTTTTTTAACTCCAGCACAGTGATAGGAAAAGTAAGGAAAGGAAGGATGAAAGTTACTATCTAAGAAACTAGATTAATAAACTCATTAGAAATACTTCTAATTAAATGTAATTAAGCAAGTTTGTAAAGAATTATTACCTCAATATAGATTCTGAGACTTTGCTTTCGGCAGTTTGAAATTGACTTTTGTTCACTTCTTATTCAGGGGGTGCATTGTGAAAAGATCTTGTGTGTGTCATCTTCCCTGGCAGTTCTTGTCTTTTAGGGTTTATGAATACTTCCACTCTTCTGTGTAGAGTATCTGGGCTGAAGTCCAGAGAGATCCCAATTTGGGATCTTTGTAAATTATTTTTCCCTTGTTTCTTGCAATTTTTTTTTCCTTTTACCCTTTGAGGTAAGGGAAAGGCATTTAATAATTGTTGAAGTACCACTAATTTTACATCCTTGCTAGTGTTTGACAATATAGAATTTCTCCCCCACAGGTATAGATGTATTTATGTGTAGGAATTTTTGCATTTAAAAATTTGAGTGTTCTCTGGACATCCATATTTAATCTATAAGTTTGGGAAATTCTCGGTTATTTTTTGAATAGTTTCTTCTTCTATTTCTCTTCACCATCAAGGATTCTGATTATTCCTGAGTTTCCTCTTCAAACCGAATCTTTCTCAGTTTCCTCATATTTCCTTTGTCTTATTCTAAATGGTGATTCGTTCGTTTGTTCTATATCTGAAATTCTTTCTTCTGCCAATTTAATTTTATTTAAAGTTTTTTTCTAATTTGGCATTTCATTCAGAGTCTCCTTTTGTGATCTCTTTGATGAAGAACTCTTTGTTCCTGGATCTCCTTTCTAAGATCTTACATCTGCCTATCTACCTTTTAGTGAACTTCCAGTATCTCATTTAGCATTTTTAATGTTGTTTTGAAGTCTTTGTCCAACACTTCTATTTCTGTATCCTTTGTACTTTTCCCAGTACCTCCGTCCTCAATTTGTTTTTCCATCTTGTGTTCAGGAGTTCCTTGCTTTTAGGCATGTATTTGATTTGTTCTGTGTGTGTGTGTGTGTGTGTATTTGGGTCATTGGAAGGAGGGTTTTGGCCCTTGATGTGAGGTGGGAGCAAAAGGGGAGCCCAGATCTTTAATGCTCTTAGTTTGAGGAGTGAAGGTGGTTGCCTGTATCTCCTTGGCTTTTGTTCCATAACAAGCTGTATTCTGTGCCGAAATTGTCTTAACTTGCCATCCCACTTCCCTGCTGCTCTTTTCTACCAACATTGGTGATCTAGGAAGATAACATCTCCCATTGGGAAGAGATAGGTCTGGAACATCAGGGTCCTGCTCCTGCACTTGGCCAGAGGGCAGCACTGCATGTGTGACAGATAGGGGTGTGCCAACTTGTCACTCTGGCTGCCCACAAGGTTCATCGCCACCCTGCTCCTTCCTCTGCTGCCACTTGTGCCAGGATGTAATATCTGCTTGCTGTTTTTTTACTTTCCCAAAGGATTTGTAAGTTACCCCTCAAGTCTTTTTTTTTTTTTTTTTTTTTGTCTGCTCCCAGGCTTTTTATGGAGGGTGCCCTGGTTCAGCTCTGGCATCTTTGTCCTCTTCTTGGAGGGAGCAGAGGAGGGAGATTTCAGTGCCCATGTAGACCTTGGAGTTCCAGTTTCCTGGGTCTGTGCCCACTTGTGTGTCAAACAGAGTTTCACAACATTCCAGGTTGCCTTCATCTTGGCCTGTGTGGATGATTCCCCCAGACCAGTCACATTCCCCTTCACTTCCTTTCACTCCTTCCCCTCAGTGGCCACCAACCTTAGTTTGAGATTTCTATGGGGAAGTCCTGGATCACTATAGATAGTAGATGGTCTGGATCTTCATATGAGCCAATATCTTTTCATAATTGTTTTTGAGGGAGATGGTAATCCCAATCTCTCTATCCTGCCATGTTGTGGAATCTCTATGATTAAGAATTTTGTGACTTGGGTGGTGAGTGTGGTATGATCACATGCATTTGTAGAGGTGTAAATATATACCAAAACATGGATGGTGTTGAAAAACGATATTACCTCAGTGAACATAATAAGAACTAGAGAGTGAGGTAATGGATAGCCAATTTGCAATTACCACTTTAATAACTCAGATGTTAAATCAGGGTACCCTTCCTAGGTAGTTCCCTAAATGATTTTGGGAATAGATCTTTGAGTAACAGGGGAAGGATCTGCCAGGTTCTGCCTCAAATTCATCTTTTTGTTGACACCCACATGGTCTTTACCATGGTTTCCCTGACCTATAGCTACATACTCCCCTCCTTTACTGTGGGCAAGCAGCCATCTCTTGTTCTAGCATTAGCTGAAATACCACCTCTTTTTATTTTATTGTTTTCTCTTCATATATATTTGACATCAATTGTAATCCCCACGTCTTTTAAGGATCTTTCCTCCAGGGGAGATTTGGGTATTTTTTTTCTTTATTCCCATGGTACTCCATTGACACCTTCATTTTAGCACTAATGTGGTAATATAATTGTGAATTTGCATGTTAGTTTCCATTTTTAATTATGTGCTTCACTTTTGCATACTTAATATAAATTTAAATGCTGAGAGTCTATTAGGAATTTATAAATTTTTTTGAATATTTTTTTGGAAAAAGTGTTACTATAAATCTCCAGGTGAACTTGTGAAGCAAATCAATATCATACCTTCCAACAAGTATCTATTTTTCCTACAAGAGTATGATTTCTGTGGAATATGCTACATATTGCTTACTTTAAAAAAATAACTGAAAAGCAGCTACTACAAGTAAAAGCTAACTCTACATTTATAAATAATCCTATCATAACTTAAAGATGACGTTTCCCTAGTTTTAATCTGAGCATTTTTTATTTTTATTTTTATTTTTTTCTTACAATGTTTGCTTTCTTTTCTAGGTGTAGTCCCCATAGAATTTCCACCATCAATTCACCAATTTATCACCATAGTCCCTTGTGCTCTTCCCATTCCTGCCTTGATCCCAATCCTTCCCTCTTCCCTGCAGAATGTCTCTGTTTTGTAGTTGTCTGTTTATTTTTGTTTTGTTGTGGTTTTGTTGTTGTTGTTGTTATTTTTTTCTCTTGATTCTTCTATATTCTTCCTATACATGAGACCATTCAGTATTTTTCTTTTTCTTTCTGACTTATTTCACTGAGCATAATCCATTCAAATTCCATCCATGTTTCTGCAAATGGTACTAATTTATCTTTATTGATAGCTGAATAGTATTCTATTGTGTATATATACCATATCTTCTTGAGACAGATATACGGTATCTTCTTGATCCAGGCATCTGTGTTGATTCCATGTCTTATCTACTATAAATAATGCTGCAATAAACATGGGAGTGCATTATTCTTTTAAATTAATATTTTTGTGTCCTCTGGGTAAATTCCTAGGAGTGGGATTGCTGGATCATATGGTAGCTCCATTTTTAGTAGACTGGGGAACTTCCAACAGCTTTCCATAGTGACTGGACCAGTTTGCATTCCCACCAGCAGAGTAGGCGAGTTCCTTTTCAACACATCCTAGCCAACATTTTTGTTGCTAGTTTTTTTAATATGTGCCATTCTTTCTGATGTAAGGTGGTATCTCATGGTTGTTTTAATATGTATTCCCCTGATTGAGGGATATTGAACATTTTTTCATATACCTGTTGGGCATTTTCATGTCCTCTTTGGAGAAATGTCTTTTAAATTCTTCTGCCCATTTTTTTGACTGGATTGTTTACTTTGTTTGTCTTGAATCATGTGAGTTCGTTGTAGGTCTTTGCAATTAATCTCTTATCAGTTGTATAAAGTGCAAAAATTTTTTCTCAATCAGTGGGGTGTCTCTTTGCTTTGGGTAATGTCTCTTTTGCTGTACAGAAGCTCTTCAGTTTTAATCTGAGTATTTTTTGCCACTAGAAAAGCAGTAGAGAATTGCCTGCAAGTGTAACAAATGGATAGCAGATTAGTAACTATGATGTTGAATTTTTATTGGGAATAGATACTTTTATAGCTCTGACTGTATGAACTGTTGAACTAAATATAAAGAATATAGATTAAATTATTGGAAGCTTATGAAATTACTTTGACAAAATGTTTTACCAATATATTGCAACAAAAACAATTTCCTAGCCATAAAATGAGTAAATTTAAATTTTATAGGGGAAAGCATGTTGAGCAAATTTTTCTTAACTGAATTACAGATGTTAATGAGTAAGGCATAGGCACATAGTTTGCTGCAACCAGTCTTTAAAATGATGATTTAATATGTAAATATGTGGAAAAAACTATGTGCATGACCAGTGCCAGCTTAACCCAAATATTGGAGAGCCACCTGTGTATGCAGAGTAGCACCATGTCAATATTATATAAAATCTGTCTTTTGATTTGTGGTCATAACAATGGCCAGTTAGGTATTATTTGAGACACTTCTGTGCTTCCAACAGTCAAAGGATGGAACTACCTTGTTCATCTTCCCCAGTGCTTAGCACCTATATATCTCATCCTAAGAATGAGCAGCCTTGTGTGGAAGCCATGGGGGGCTGGACATGCTGTAATGACTATCATTCCAAGGTGTTTCAGATTAAAACTGAGACATGTCTTCATTTGAGATTAAGCTGATTTCAGCTTCTTATACCAAAGGAAATTGAGTGAAAAGTCAGAAGACCAGGAATCTAATTCTACTTTTACTACTAATTCTGAGTTTCTCCTCTCAGATGAGTCATCTGACATCACTGAGCTGCCTTCCTTTTTAATTTTTTTTCCTTTCAATAAATATTTAACAAAGAGGGAAGGAAGCACATAGTGGTGCTATGGTGATTTGGTGGTAGTTGCACTATGGAGGTAATGCCAGAAGGAGGTATTTAAATATTACCTGAATTAGTTAATTTTAAAGATTTATTTATTTATGCATATAAGAACTGGGGTACAGGCCAGAGGTGGGGGGAGGTGAGAGGATTCACCAGAGACAGTGGGGAACAGAATAGCAGATCAACAGAAATACACTGCCGAGGGCAGCAGCGGGCAAGGCAGGAGAGGTCTGCCACGCCATGTGGATCACTTCCTTGGCCGGCAGCAGGGATCGAACTCATGCTGCAGTGACTGCGGTCTGCTTCATAGTGTGTTGCTTAACCCACTGCGCCACCAGGGAGGCCCTAAATAGTTAATTTTTAAAAATTGTTTCACAACCCAAATGCCCAAAAGCAGATGACTGGGTCAAGAAGATATGGTACATATACATGATGGAATACTATTCAGCAATCAAAAATGAGAAACTAGGGCCATTTATAGAAACATAGATGGAGCTAGAAGTAATTATACTCAGTGAAGCAAGTCAGAAGGCAAGAGAAAAATATCAGATGGCTTCACTTTTAGGAGGAATGTAAAGGAAGATCAATACAAAAAAAAAAGAGAGCTCTAGGAAATGAGCAATTACAGCCAAAAACAAACAAGCAAACAGACAGACAAATCAAAAACACAACAAGAAGAAAAGGTCAAAGATAAACCAAAGGGATCATTGGGGGGAGGGTGGGGAAGAGACTGCGATGGGAGCAGAAAGAGCACAAGGGACTGAGGTGATGGTGCACAGGTGAAATGGTGGGAACGCCCTAGAGACTACAAATTATGTCAAAATAATTAAATAAATCTAGTTTAAAAAAGAATAAGAAGGAAAATAAAAGTTTCAGTTACCATATGCCAGACTACTGGACAGTAGAAAGGATATAGAAGAGAAAATGTAGATATAATTTCTCCTCTTGTGATCATTCCCTTTTAAAATCTATAAAATGAAAGGAAATGATATTGGGGAAAGTGGAAGGGGAAGTGGTTCATGTTAGGATGAAACTTTATCCTACAGGGTGGGAGTTAAAACACCCAGGTCTGCCTCCACCTCTGATAATTCATAGTTCTGGGACACTGCCTCCTTAACCTGTTCTGAGGGGCTAAACAAGATAAGCTTTGAGGACCTTTGTAGATCTTAGGATGAAGAAGCCAGTCACCAGGCCATCTATTATAGTGATCATGAAGGTCCACGTGGGCACAGCAAACTCTCTTGGCACTCTGAAACAATGCTTTCTTCCCCAGGGAAGGTCAAAACAGAAATGAGAGTCTATTGTCAAATTTCAGAGGTTTTAAATATCTTTGAAAAAATATGCAAACTAAAGTTTTACTTTTTTCCTTTGGCTTAAGTGTGATAATTGATTAACTCATGGTATGTCATGATTAGCTCATGGTAAATGGTTAACTTAGGCTTTTAAGTAGATTTGGTTGGCAGTTAAACACAACTGATAGGAAACAGATTGCTAAAAAATACAGTCTGGTAGATTGAATTTTTCAAAATATTATTTCCTTGAAGGAAATAATAGGATCTCTGGTAGTGAAAAGGCAATATCCTCAGCTTTGAACCATTATGGAATAGCCCTTATATAAGAAAGTTAAATGAATCCAGAGCTTGACACAGTGTCAGTAAAAACCACCTGCCTGTGTTCAAGGATCTCACAGTCTAAAAGCAAAGGAAACAGACATGTAAACCCTATAATTCACACCACTGAACATAGCAGATATTTCCTTAGGCTCTGCTCTTCTGGACATAGCAATAACTACTATTTCTCTGGCCTTAGATCCCAAGCAGTAAAATATTTAGGGAACTTTGGAATATCCAAGGGTTTTAGCCACATCTATCAACCTATCAAGCCCATGTTCTGTCACCAGGACTTGACCCTTCCTTTTCTGCCAATGTCCCAAATAACAGTTTCCTTAAGGCCCACTGGGTCATGATCACACTACCAGGCCAGTACTGCACAGAGACTCCCAGCACCAGGTCCCTAACTACTCTGCAGTAAAAATATTTTCCTAAGAATCCCTCTGTGACCTACTTCCCATGGAACTACTAACCACAAACACTTCTTCCCATTCCCAAAAACAAAGAAGAGTTCTGTGTCCAGGACTGAGTTCTCAGGCCATGTCTCCCTTCTGCCCAGTTGCAGTGACCACTACAAGGGCTTATATCTTCCCTGCTGGGGAAATGTAGTAAGGAAGTGTGTATAAAACTAGCCCTGGGAAGGGAAGCCATCATCTGTATCTGAACAAGGGTAAGAACTCTTTTCAATTTAGTCCTTTAAAAATGATTATGGACTTGCAACTTTATGTAGGCAAGAACAGTGTTGCATATCCACTAAAGACTAAGGAGTCCATTAGTTCTGAAAGCCAAGTTATAATACTGGGAACAGCAAGAGAGGAGTTCTAAGGATTGTGATGGAGTAAAAAGCCCCAGAGGACATACACAATTTTTTTTAAAGATTTATTTATTTATGCATACAAGAACTGGGGTACAGGCCAGAGTCACGAGAGGTGAGAGAATCCACCAGACAGAGTGGGGAGCAGAACAGGCAGACTGACGGAAACACACTGCCAAGGTGAGCAGCGTGTGAGGCAGGAGAGGTCTGCTGTGTCACGTGGGTCCCCTTGCTGGCCGGAGGCAGGGATCGAACTCGTGCTGCAGTGGCTGTGGTTTGCTTCATAATGCGTTGCTTGACCCACTGCGCCACCAGGGAGACCCCACCAAAACAAATTCTAACCAGTGTAGCCCTTCCAGCCCCATCTCTAGCCACACGTCTCCATAACCCCCATAATGAGCGGCCCTCCCAAGCACCCTAAGAGCCCCCTCCCCTCCGCCTGCTCTACCTGAGTGTCCACTTAAACGTTTCAGAGACGGGAGCTTCGTACTGGCCGCCAGGCTGCTGGGTGCCGGGGCCCAAGGCCGGCTCTGGCACCTCCCGCCTCCCTCCTGGAGGTGCTGGGTGGACTGTGGGGGCCTCCCCAGAGGCAGCCCTGTGCCGGGTCACAGACTCAAGGTGCCAAGGACATACACAATTTGTTAACTACCCAGGGAAGTCTTAACATTTGCCGGGCACTACCATAAAAGTTTACCTGTAGTAATTCAACTAGTTTGTTCCATGACCCAATGAGATGAGCACTGTTTTTATTCCAGATTTACTGATGAGGGAACTAGAAGCTAGAAGAGTTAGCTAAGATACTTGTCTAAATCACACAGACTCAGATCTGCATTTGGGGATTCTAAAACCCATACTCAAAATTTATTGGAGAATCATTGTTGTCAGAACCAGGTACAACTGGAAGTTCTAGAATGGGAAGAATGGTACAATAAATACAGAGCCACAGAATGATTAATGTACAAATGGGACACTAGAAAGAAGCAGTAAGAACAAAAAGAGAGAAATTTAATTTGTACTGTGTTGTTTAGGCAATGAGAAACCTCTGGTGCATACAATTAAATAGGTATCATGTTTATAATTTTAAAAGGACTCTCAAGATAGTTGTATCCAAACGCCATGGTTTATCTTTTATTGTCAGTATTTCTATTGGGAGATACCCTGTTTCTTGAGATTTATTCCTATGTCATTTTTTCATTTTGTTGGTGTCATACCATTCAATTTCAGCAGTGGAAATTGAGGTCAGAAAATAGAAAATTACAACTTCATGTTGTGAATCGGTCACATAAGGTCCTAAGGATCTTGGTTGCACACAGATGTGCCTATTAAGGTTCCCAGGAGAGAGAAGTAATAGAATGAAAACTTGGACTTTTAACTGAATCATTTTCAGGTATTGTGGTATTTTGTTTTTCCTGAGAATATATAGAAATCTCGTATAAAAAAAGCCCCCAAACTGGTACTAATAGTCTAACCAACCTTTAAAAGTGAAACCTCTGCTCATCTTTTTTTGGAGAAGAATAAGCAATTTTAACTGCAGAAGTAAGTAGGTAAGTTGCTCTGAATTTATTGTGATACTGTGATACTTTTTTTTTTTTTTTTTTGCTTTACCCTTTCTTAGGTAGTACCTAGGAAATTTTTATCTCTTTTGGCTTATCATAGAATAAACTAACAGTTTGAATATAAAGCTCTAACATAGTCAACTAATTTTATCATAAGATAAACCATAATTACCCAAATACAAGCAGAGTAACAAACGTCCCTTGTGTTGCAGCTAGCATATCTTATATATCTTACAGGATATCTTATAAGAACTAGGGAAACAGGTTCCCATGTCCTAAGTGTCATGCTCTGACTCTCTTGACATTGCACTCCCATCTTACTCAAAATGTGTCCTTTCCATTGACTCTTCTGGGAATCCAGGTCTCTGGAATCTAAGCTCAAACAATCTCAGGCCCAGTTCTAGGACCCCCACCAACTTTATAGCTTAGGCCTGAATGAGAAGAAGGGGCAGATATTTGTATGAGTTATATTTTGGAGCTTGGCTATGGAAGCTAGGGCATTCATAGACCAGAGGAAGGAGAAGGTAGCAGATGGACACCAGACTAGAGGCCAGCATTCTCCTTGCTGACACATTTGGGCACAGTACCCCATGAAATCCAAGAATTTTTTAATTTGAACCTAGATTATCAAGCTGTTAGAAAAGTATATTTGTCAAGATAAGAAGATAGAACTTCTTATTGCCTTGATTTGTAACTTTTAGTATTTGTATGTTAGGCCTCATTTATATTCTTGACTCAACCCCTATGAATGGTAGGAATAGGTTTGAGTTGACACCTGGCCCCAAACCAATAAATTGTTTTTTTTTACGTTGGTATATGGAACTAAGTTATAGCAGTCATACTTTCTACTGACCACTTCACCTGTGAACATCCAAACTTAGGAACTGAGAGCCATCAATTTAGGATCACCAATCAGTCAATGCAGTTTGGGACTGAGAACTTCAGAAGTGTTCTTGTTCCTACTCTACAAAAAAACTTAGCTACACAACATTTCCTAAACTCCTAGAGAATACCCAGGACTCTATACTATAAAGGCCCTTTCCTGCTACCTTATTTTGTATTTACACTTGATCGAACAACCTATATTTTCACCTAGAAAGCAAGGATTAAAAAATTCATTGCTTAATAACCTAAAACAATATATTGGAGATTTTCAATGTCACTTATAATAATTGGACCTGCTACATCAAGCAGTTCAAAGGTGCTAGTTGGGTGGCTTTTATAACTAGCTAATAACAGGTTAAAATAATTATATAGGCTTGACCAAATCTATGGCACATTGCAACTGAAAAATGATCGTCACTGATTTCCAATTATTACATCTGCTTTGCTTTAAGTTTGCTTCAAGGTTTCAGGCTTTTCTCTGAAGCAACATAGTGTATATAGTTGGGTTTTATTTTTTTTAGGTTCTGTATAATGATCACTTCGTGGAAATGACAAGGAGGGAAGTGCAACTTCCAACTCTGGAAGGTTTTAGAGGAGTCCCTACCAGTCTCATTAGCCCATTTCTCAGAGGGGAGCTATTCAATTGCACTAGTCCTATTTTCCTTTCCATTTTTCTCCTACAGCTCTTCTCATCTCAGTATGATTCAGTCATAACTGAGATAATGAAGAAACTTTTTTTCTGATTGTTGGTGAAAAAAGATAAGCCTTTCTATACTGACATCAAATAATTGTCTCCTTGAGACAAACATTAAAATAATGCAAGAATGTGTCATAATGACCAAATAAACAATAAATCATTAAATGTAGGAACAGTGTTACCTCCCTTTGAATAGTTGTTCTGGAATCCCATTTTTTAGAGCTGTAGCACAAATTATGATATGACCATATTCCTTTGAAACCAGAATTAGTGCTGGCACATGAGATAAAGGTAGTATGATATGGATTGCCTCCAGGATGCTGTGGGTTTCTGGTCACCTCCTTCACTCCATGTAGATGAACTTCCCTCTCATGTTGTAAGAAGAAATGGAGATCATTAGGTAATAATACTCTCACATGCTACTTTGTCTAGTAGAAGCTTCTCAATAGAGCCAGTCCTCTTGAATTCATTCCTTCTGTTAGAGGGAAGAATGAAACTTCTTTCTGCCTGCCCCCACCACTTACATTTAACTTTCTCTTCCAAGACCCTCCCTACAATCATTGTCTGAAGAGGTTGTAGTGATTTCAAGGGATAAGCAAACACCCAAAAGGTGATGCTGGACTGAATATAGAAGAACTTAAGTACATCAATTCAATAGAATATTATTCAGTCATAAAAAGGAATGAAATTTTCATGCATATTACAAAATCAATGAACTTGGAAGACATTTTGCTAAGTAAAGAAAACCAGATACCAAAAGACAAATATCATATGAGGTTCCTATAATCAATAATTTCTTAGAAAGCATAATGAAATGTAATGTTCATTGCCAGAGTAGGGCAGAGAGAAAGAGTTGGGAAGTTGCTGTCTCTATCCTGTGCTCTGTTTCAAATTTCCTAGATTTCCCAGTTCTCATAAATTTCTAGATTATATTCTTTGTGCTTTATAACTGACACTTCTAGCTTTTACTCCAATTCTCTTGTGATGTAATAGAATAGTCTTCATGTTGGGGTGGGTTGTAGTCACTACAAAAGGCCCTCCAAATGCTTCAAGTTTGAGGTGATTGACTAGGGCGTCAGCCCCCAAAGTGGGCTGCAAAAACTGTAGGAACAAGATGCTTCCTGTTGCACAAATGTATAACTTCTGAAGAAATATTTCTACTCAGATCACCCTGCTTAAAACTCTCTGGTAACTATTCCTCTCCCTCAGCCTAAAAGTCAGATTCCTAGTGGTTATCTTCAAGGTCCTGCCTCTCTGACACTTCCTTCTTCTCTTCCCCTTGTTCACTCTACTGCAGGCACACTGGCTCCTCTTTTTCAACCGTCAGGCATGCTCCTGATTCTCAGCCTTTGCAGTTGTTCTTCTCCCCTCCAAGGACATTTATCCCCCAGAAGTCCATGTAACTTTCTCATTCACCTCCAGGTCTTTACTTAAGTTTCAGCTTTGCAATAATTCCATTCTTGATCATCATATTTATTTCTTCTCTTTTGTTGATTATATTTAATTTGACATCATTTGTATTCCCCAGGGGGTTCCCACCACCATTTTCACCTGTGCACCATCGCCTGCACCGTCGCCTCAGTCCCTTGTGCTCTTTACGCCTCATCACCGTCTTTGCCCTGCCCTCCCTCCACACACCCCCATGTTTGACAATCATTTAAATCAGAGGACCCTCATCAGGTGCTTCTCATGAAGAGTCCCTGCTTTCTGGTACCCATAATGTTCCTCACCACCTGTATATAGTTTACTTTATTATGTGTGTATATTTCTATTCTTATTGTGTGTGTATTATGCATGTATATTTTTGTATTTTAGAACACTGCTGTTACTTTGCTTAGAACAGTGTGTGGCCCGAGTTTATTTTAACATACTTGACTGGTCAGGGCCTCCCTGGTGGCGCAGTGGGTTAAGAAACACACTATGAAGCAAACCGCAGCCACTGCAGCACGAGTTCGATCCCTGCTGCCGGCCAGGGTGGGGACCCACATGGCGCGGCAGGCCTCTCCTGTTGTGCCCGCTGCTCCCCTCAGCAGTGTACTTCCATTGATCTGCCTGTTCTGCTCCCAGCTCTCTGTGGTGAATCCTCTCACCCCCCAGCCTGTACCTCAGTGCTTGTATGCATAAATAAATAAATCTTTAAAAAAAAAAACATACTTGACTGGTCAATAAAAGAATGAACTAGTGTTTTTGATTCTCAGAAAGGTTTAGAAGTCATTTATCTATATACAAAGACTTATTTCTTCCTTTAGAAATAGAAACTATATAGGACCATAAT
Source organism: Galemys pyrenaicus (assembly GCA_019455555.1). NCBI lineage: Eukaryota > Metazoa > Chordata > Mammalia > Eulipotyphla > Talpidae > Galemys > Galemys pyrenaicus. The sequence goes on along the minus strand of JAGFMF010011756.1, from coordinate 7,351,465 downwards.
GATCCAGAGTTTGATGATAACAGAAATAGTAGTCCAGATAATTGGCAGTGGTATTACTGCCAAAGTCACCAAACTCTCAAGTAAACCTGGACAAAATAAACCTATCTTCCCCAGAAAGCCCACATCCTTGGAGAAATAATGAAAATGGTCACCATCACCAACTCAGTGCAGGTGGCTTGCTATTTTCTTTTGTAAATAAGTAAGACTATGGGAAACTGGAAAACTTTGCTCACTATAATCCATTAAAACTGCAATTTTTAACCTTTATTATATGCCAAATGATATTCTTCATAGTTAAGGTCATTTAAAACTGTCCACTCTATTAGTAGATGTAATATTTTCCAAACCTGAGGCTTAGAGAATTTATTCTCGTAAATTTCGCACTGGCATGTAACTCAAACTTGAGTTTTCTGAATTCAGAATCCAAAACCTTTCTACTATGCTACAATGTCTCCCTAAATAATAAAGTTAGACCACTTGGGTTTGCTTTTGCTGACCCTGAACCAGATTTAAAATTACCAAGCCTCTCTAACTGCTTTTTACCAAGATTATTAAAACACTGACTACAGTGATAAGATTTTCCACAGTTGAGGGAAATGATATTTTAAAGGTTATCTTTTCCAATTCATTTTTTGAAAATCATCTTGGCTTATCACTGGGGAACATCTCTAAGCAATAAAGGAAATGCAATGAATAGAAAAGGAAAGGTATTACAAAGTGTGTTTTGCATCTTGATAATGTGATTTATTTATTACTTATGATAAATGTGAAAATAAATTGGTGGAATTCATGAATAAGACAGCTTTGGTAATGTGCAGTCTTGCTTCTAGCATTCAGCTAGTTGAATGCCTTGTTGAAATGTAGAGTAGGACCTTGGGGCAATTTTGCAAATATAATTAGGTTTGTAGCTTATTAAAGTAGAAATTTGAAGTTTGCCAATATATAATATATTTTCAATAATAACCCAAGCACCATGAGTTTCTGTGAAAGATATTTGGAAGAAAATAATATTTTATTAGTGTGCAATGAAGGATGTGCATAGATTTGTAAGAGAAATCATTACAGTTTATTTTAGCTATTCTTTTTCCAAGATAAACTATATCCTAAATGACTGAGTTAATTTTAACTGAAAGAAATAGATTGGTATATTCCTTTCCCACCTTAGGTGTAGTACTCAATTACACATATATCACGTCGCTTTGTCTCTTTGGTAGCAGTTTCTCTAGTTTGAGTGATGGCTGTCAGCCATAATTTAATCATGGAATTCAGCATCCCCTATTAGCTGGTATAATCTGAAGTTGAAATCTGTTATGCATCTACTTCCATTCAGAAGGTGAAATCTTGGTACATTATAGAGCAAAAAGAAAGCACACACGTTTGGAGCATAAAGAGTGAGGGGATGAAAGGAGCACGGAAAACCAGAAGAAAGGCTGGCAGCAACTGGGGTCAGCAGGACATGCTAAGAATTTAAATTTTATCTTTCATGAATGGAAAGATTCTGAAGAGTTTTAAGCAAGGAGGGACAGGATGATCTTATGTTTTGCCTGCTTTGTGGAGAGCATATTAATGCAAGGTGGTTGTAGAGAGGTCAGTTAGGATGTTGCAAAGAAGACCAGCAGTCGAGGAGCAATGAAGATGAAGAGAGGAAGAATCAAGTTCTGTCTTAGAAGAATGTACTAGATTTGGTAAAATAATTATATATTGGGTTAAGGAACAGTTTTCAAAGAAAAAACTCTGGCAAGGTTCCAGTTTTAGGAAACCATTTAACAAAATAGAGAAATGAATTTCAGGGATAAAATAACTTCCTTCTGGGATTTTATGTTTGGAATGTCTGCGATACATCCAGGAAATGATAGAATTATTTGAGCAGGAACTAGGTTAAGATGTGTGAAGTAAAGAAAGGTTTGGGGAAATTATCAATATACTAGATTATTAGAGGAATAGAAATAGATGAGATTGCCTAGGGAAGAGTTTAAAATACAATGAGGTCTTGAGAAAGAATATATTTTTCTTCTTTTTTAAAAACTTCTTTATATATATACTTGACATCAGATATAGTCTCTGTGGAATTTCCACCACCAATTCACCCGTGCAATATCACCTTAGTCCCTTATGCTCTTCTCACCTTCATTTTGATCTCTCTATCACACACACCCCCATGTAAAATGTCTGATTTATTATTGTCTGTTTATTTTTGTTGTGTGTTTTATTGCTGTTATTCTTTTCCTGGATCCTTTATTTGGTTCCCTTATATTCTGCCTATGTGTTTGAAACCGTCCAATATTTCTTTTTCCTTCTGACTTATTTCACTGAGCATAACCCTTTCTAGATCCATCCATGTTGCTGTGGATGTCATGAGCTTATCTTTTTGATTGCTGAATAGTACTCCATTGTGTATATGTACCATATCTTCTTGATCCAGTCATCTATTTGGGGGCATTTGGGTTGTTTCCAAGTCTTACATGTTATAAATAGGGCTGTAATAAACATAGGTATACAGGTTTAATGTTTTTGTGTCCTTTGGGTAGATCCCTAGGAGTGGAATTGCTGGGCCACAAGGTAGTTCCATTTTTAGTAGTCTGAGGAGCTCCCAGACAGCTTTCTGTAGTGGTTGGTCCAATTTGCATTCCCACCAGCAGAGTAGGAGAGTTTCTTTTTCAACACATCCTAGCCAACATTTGTTTTTGCTAGTTTTTTAATAAGTTCCATTCTTACTGGTGTAAGGTGGTATCTTATTGTGGTTTTAATCTGCATCTCCCTAACTATGAGGGATGTTGAGCACTTTTTCATATATCTGTTGACCATTTTCATGAGAAATAATATTCAGAGGCAAGTTCAGGGATAGAATCATGGGGGAGGTGATTTAAATGACAACCATGTTGCTGTCCATTTAAGAAATAATTATTGCATACCTTATTCAGTGTGGGGCATGTCATGATGTACTTGAAATAATCCCCAGCATCAGAAAGTTCTCACACTGCCAGCGTTTTAGCCATAGAAAGAAAACTTTGCAATCCAGTGCCGTATACATAATCATATATTACTCTTGTGTAATATACAAGTGCTGTAGCGCCTATGGTAGACAAGGTATACTGGTGACCTCACTCTGGATTAGAAAGGAAAAGAGATCAGAAGAGTCTTTCCAGAAAAGCTCTTTAGCTGTGCGTTACATGCTCAATAGGAATTTTGTTTACAATAGGGTAGTGAAAGGTTTTCATATACAGGAAGCAAGAAGGCAAGAATGGGTGAGTTAATACACACCCTCTTGAAATGTAAGATTCCTGTGTGACTGAAAAGCTAGCAGATATGATGGGTGAGGAAGGCAGGGAAGGAGACTGGTTACCACCTAATCCCACATATGACAGAAAGTTGTTAAAGGTGATTTCAGAAAGTAGACTAGTCACTAGCAGCAACTCAGTAAATATTAATTTAGTGATTACATGATCATATTGTCATTTTACAAAGAGCTCCTGGTGGCAGCATAATAATTACATTGACCTGAGGAGAGTCTACTTAGAGAGCTCTTGCAGAACCTTGTAGCCATTAGAACTGGCTTGAAGGGGAGAGAGGACAAGAAGGCGAAAAGGTGGTGATTGACATAGTTAGACTCTATCCTGGGTATTACCACTATTCTACCTAAAACCAACAAACAAAACACTTTAGACCCTCTAAGATTTAAAGAAACTTTGGTTCAACTAATACTTGTTGAAGGTCTTCCAGGAACCAGAAGCAGGGCTGGTTGCTGGAGATACCAGAAATATAGATCATCAGGTGTGAAGCAAGCCTGCCCTTAGCAGGAAGGATGGTAGAAGAGTTTATCTTTGCTGTTAACTTACCAAATCAGCTTTTCTTATCATTCTCGCATTTAGAGAAAGTAAGAAGGGATATTTCCTAATTTCTAGGTATATTATGCAGGTATTTATTTTATTTGGTTACTTGTTATTTACATCTTTGTGCTATGTAAGAACTTTCTGTTTACATTAATTTTCCAGAAACATGGAATTATTTTCCAGAGATAGCAGTAGTTCATTCTAACACAATCATAAGTCCATTAGGAGTTGGGGACTTTTTTTAAATTTGACCATGACTTCCTATGTTTGTCTCTTTAAGAAGTTAGCATTTTGTTTCATTAATTTGTCTAGAGGGAAATGAAAGAAGAAGCTAAAAATGTAGCCTCTCTAATGCTTTGTTCTTTTCCCCTCTTTGTTTCTTCTCATCCTAGTCCAGATTTCTAATCCTATGCTTCCCAGCCATCACTCCGGCTCTTCCTAGTCCAAGTCTGGAGACACAGTGGGATTAAGTAAAAGAAGCTTAGTGATCAGCAATAGGAGATGGAAAGTCAGCGTAGGTCAGTAGGGTAGTAGTCTTCATTATTTTGTTTGATATTTGAGAGAAAAGTAGGAAATGACTTTTTGCTACCTCAGCTTCCCCAACTCATCTTTAAAACCAAACTACCTGGAAATATTTCACATAGATCCAGAAGTCTAGGTGCAGGGACCTGTCCATTTGGCTTTAGTCCATTCTGGACCTATAAACAACTACATCAAACTCATAAAGACTATCCTTAAAATCCCAAGGGCTATAGGCCTAGACAGAACCTCATTTTTTATGGCATTTTTGATTGTTTTACAAAGAGCCTTCATGTTCATTCTCATTCAGTCCTCTCAGGGTTCTGGTATATGGGTGAGGTGTCAGCATTTTATTGATGACTAGGTACCAGACATTGGGGAGGTGATGCAGCTGAGCCACTCCTCAAAACCTGTTTTGAAGACTTGAACACAAGAGTTCCTTTCACCTCAACATAGATGATGTAGATCCAGTTTATGACTGGGCATCAAATAGTGACTTGAACACAAGAGTTCCTTTCACCTCAACATAGATGATGTAGATCCAGTTTATGACTGGGCATCAAATAGTGACATTGAACTACCTAGAGTCATAGAAGAGTTTTGTCATGATACATAAGCATGAATTTATAAATGACCTAGATTCAGGGCTAACTAAAATTGGCTGTAGTGATCATGTTTTCCTTTTCTGGGGTGTTTAAGGGTTATTTGGAGGGAGAAAAATGAACTGGAAGTTGAAGTGTCTCAAACTGGAACCACTTTAACAGTGTTTGAAGTTACAGGTTTCAAGGGAAAGTAACGTGGTTTCTGAGGTCAAGAGTGAGGGGGAAAAAAGTCAGCCAAGCCTCCAGTTCCTCTGGGCTGTGACAGGACATCCCAGCCATTCTTTCTCCTATAAACCTTTCTCAACCAACCCCATTGATAGTTTGGGGAAAAAAATAAAAAATAGTAATAAAAAGTCCTCCAAGTGTTAGCCCTTCTTTCCGTTTCCATGAAAACTAGGAGGATTCTAATACACACCAAAACCATAAGTCTTATGGAAATATCAATGTCAAGTATTTTATGTCCATGAAAGGGGGTGGATAAGGAGTAACCTTGAGCAAAAACCAAGGATGGGAGGGCCTCCCTGGTGGTGCAGTGGGTTAAGCAACGCACTATGAAGCAAACCGCAGCCACTGCAGCACAAGTTCAATCCCTGCTGCTGGCCAGGGAGGGGACCCACATGGCGCAGCAGACCACTCCTGCTGTGCCCGCTGCTCCCCTCAGCAGTGTACTTCCATTGATCTGCCTGTTCTGCTCCCCGCTCTCTGTGGTGAATCCTCTCACCACCCCCCACACTGTGGCCTGTACCCCAGTGCTTGTATGCATAAAGAAATAAATCTTTAAAAACAAAAAACCAAGGATGGGCAAGAGCCAAGGATGAACTAAGGGTAGGGTTCTGAAAAAGGTGTTTTGTTTTTTTTTTAATTATTAGAAGAATCTGTGAAGAATTATTTTTTTATTCTTTGCCACCATAAGCTTCTCATTGCTGTGTGTCTCCACCCTCCGATTCACACAATGATATTTGTTTTAAAAGTCATGGATTTTGAGATTAAACACTTTTAATGATGCCATTACAGAGAGTCACACAGGGACCTCCCTGTCATTTCCAGCTGAGTTCATCCTCTTCTCTTTCAGAAGCTTCTGAACAGGCTTCAGAACCAGTCTATGTGATCTCCCGCAAGATTAGATTAGAAGAGGGTTCACTTTCTTTCTTCAAAAATTTTGATTAATGCAGAACAAAAGAATTTCAGCTGAGTAAAATGTTATTCTTAAGCAGTTTAGAGTAAGTACTATGAATTTTTTTTCATGGCTGCTGAAATAGGGTTTCAAATTAATCTCAAGAGAAACATATTCTCTTACATCTTTCCATCAAAATCTGTTCTTGATTCCTAACACACATGTATTTCACAGTAGGCATTCTCTCTCTTCAGCTCATTAGAGCAAGTGAAATCACAGAAACCATGCTAATGTTAAAGTCATACCCTTTTATAAAAGATTTAACTGTTATTCTACTCAGATGATTAACAACCTAAAGACTTGGATATATGCTTTTTTCCCAGTATCTAACTTTATAAAATAGGAACATTTTAGTGCTTACTTTTTAGAATGATCAAATTGTATCACTTTGCAATAAGAATTCCAGCTACAACAAAGAAACCTCAGGCACGTTGAAGACTGCACAGTTGAAACACTCCAGATCATTTCAGGTGTTTGCGGGATTAAGTAATAATCCTCCGCCATGGTGTAGTGTTATAAAATTCAATGAATACCTATACATTACTTAATTTCAGCTTAGTGATGGTGCTATCAAAGGAGCAGCATTACCATGTTGGACAGAGAGATCACAAAGGTGAAATCATTTGCCTCGAGTTTAACAGCTAGTAATAGAAAAGTCAGTACTAGAATCTAAAGGGCAAAAAAAAAATCAGGAAATTAGATGGATTGTAGTAATCCCTTAAGGCCTGGGGTAATGTGAAAAAGAAAAATGACTTTAGATTTGTCAAAATAATTTCATGATACCCACAGAACTGTTTCCAGCCTTGCTGGAACATTGACAGAGATTTTATAGACTGGCACTGTCTTATACAAAAGTGTCTTCATTAATTGCACTCAATCCTGTTCTTACCCATATCATCATATAAAAGGAAGAGGTTCTTGGTATGAAGTAGGAAGCCAGGCAAGGTTTGCTTATCAGGGACTCTAACAGAATGCCTATCGTTGGGTTCATTCATTATTCTATATTCCACAATACAAATGGTACTGTTCACCATATTCCAGAGATATACCACCATTCCAGACTTCCAGAATCTCAACAAACTTGTTATTTTTTCAGAGTCACATACCTATCTATCCAAAAGGCCTACATCAAATGGGGAAAAGTAAGTACCTAGTAATCAGGCACTAAAAAATGTAGCACTGAAGAAGGGGTATTGAAAAGTAAAGGCCTTTATATAATCACAAAGTCAGTAAACCTCATGTAAATTCCTTTTGGTGAGACAAAAGAAATAGACTTTAGTTTTTGCCTTTGAACATAGCTGACAACAATTCTTTGACTCTTCAGCTTCTGTGTGGTTAATTTTAGACTGCTAATATTAACATCGCCTCCCTGACTATTCTTAATTAAACTAGATCCTGAGCCACTGCTAAATGTCAAAAATATGCATCCTTGGAATATTCTTCAAGAAGACATTAGTTTGTGAGAGCTGATAAGATTATTCTCAACTCCCACCCATCCAGGTTGTACCCCTGTACATTTAATCCTACCAAATTTTCCCTTAGCAGCCAACCCACCCCACCAATCTATGCAATCTGGGGAAGACAATGGACCAGAGCACTGAAGCAAGTGCTCATGTCTAGGTTTATATGTGTAGGCATTGGATTTCCTTACTGTGAAGCAACCATGGATTCCTATGGCCTCTACATCAGTATCGCCTCTGTCTCTCCAGCTGCTGAAGGGAGTCTTGATAACCTGAGTCAGTCAGCATGTGGCATCCTTTGGGCACATCTAATTTGATCCAATCCTGTGAAGTTTAGGACTTTTCACTCTTTCAGTAATTGGGAGGAAAAAGGACTCCCCCCTTCCCTTTTTTTTTTTTTTTTTGACAACAGAGTATGTGGATATAAGGTAACTGTTTTGTGACAGTAAGGGAAGGGGAGGGAAGCTGACTTGAGGGAACACAGGAATAAAAACTTAAAAGAACTGCAGAGAACTGGAGCTAGATTCCTGACAGAACTCAGCAGCTACCTGCTGCACTTCCCCTTATGGTTCAGTTCATCTGAGGTAGAGTCTGTTTTCACTGGGAACCCAAGGGTCGAAACTGATCCAGTAATTACACAACATAGCTCCTAAGCCCCGAGAGAAGTGTTCCAAAAGTGGTTCCATGTATAGAGCCAGATAGTCCCACTGACCAAAAAACAGCAAATCCAATCTTTTCTCCAGGAAATGAACTCAAAGGCCTAAACCACCTAGCCTCATATACAGAGTAACTACACACATACAGAGGAAATGAGAACAAAGAAAAAGGCAGAAGGAGGGGACCTTGTGACATCTTCAGTTACACTGGGAAAATAATGGAACCCTATTGCTTCACGTACTCTTCACTAATCCTGTATCCTCATTGACCTTGAACTAGTGCTCTTCCTTTTCTACAGGCTATTTGTGCTTGGCCATTTTTCCTTTCCTTCCCCTTAAGTATTCACAGTATCACCACTATTGCCATTGAAGATTTTTGTCAGACTGAGCTTCAAGTTCAAAGTTGTTCTTATTTCCTAGAAATGTTCAGATATAAAAGAACAAGCTGCAAGTCACAATAGCTCTGCCGTTCTCACTGCTTATCAATAATTAACTCTTTCAAACTACTGAAAAGAAACACAGAATAACCCTTGATAAAATTCAACCCTAATTCTCAATGCTCTATTTATATAAAGATAATCATTGCCTCAGTTCATCATCTCCTCAAATCTTTAAGAAAAAGAATCAAAAACGTTATCTTAAAATGCAGCCAGTTACTGAAAAATCAGAACAGGAATAAATGAATAATACATGTAAATTTCTTAGAAAAAATTTTGTATGTTCAATGGACTATTATTTACAATAGCCAAGATATGAAAACAACCTGTGTTCATCAACAGATGAGTGGATAAAGAGGTAACTTACACTCATGGCTGTTGTAAATAATAGTCCATTGGACATGGGCATGCATATTATCTTTTCCTTTTTTATAACTTTATTAAAGTAAATTAATTTCACCACTAAAAGTCCAATTCTATACTTCACCATATATTTGCCTAATTTACTCACCCCCTCCCTTTCTACCTTCTTAGAAACATACAGCATTCAATACTGAATCTATCCAGTCTTCTAATAATCACTAATTTAGTCTTAATAGTAAAAATATTTGTTTTATTTAGCTCATTTGTCTCTTTGGTTTCTCTATGTATTACATGTAAGTTAAATCACATGGTGTTTGTCTTTTGCTTCATCAGACTTATTTCACTAAGCAAAATATCCTCTAGATCCATTCATGCTGTTGCAAATGGCAGGATTTCATCTTTTAATGTCTGAGTAGTATTCCTCTGTGTGTGTGTGTGTGTGTGTGTGTTGTATCTTCTTTAGCCAATCATCTATCAGTGGGCATTTAGGTTGTTTGTCTTAACGATGCATTTTCCTGTTGAGGATTTTTGCATCTATGTTCATCAAAGTTATGGTCCATAGTTTTGGGCCGTGTGTGTGTGTTTGTGTGAGATGTCCTTGTGTAGTTCAGACTCAGGGTAATTTGGAAGTTTTCTCTCCTTTTCAGAAGAGTTTAAGAAGGATTGGGATTAATTTTTTGAATGTTTGGTAGAATTCACAGTGATTCTGGACTCTTGCTTTTTCTGAGACTTTTAATCACCATTCAGGTCCCTCTTGTGACAGATCTGTTCAAATAATGTATCCTGATTCAGTATTGAATGCTGTATGTTTCTAAGAATTGCTCATTTCTTCTAGGTTGTCCATTTTTTGCTATATAGGTGTTCACATATGATCCTAGTATTTCTGTTGTAACTTCTGTTTCACTTCTGATTTAGTTTCGTTTTCTCTTTGTAGATAAAAGTTTGACTATTTTTATCTTTTCAAAGCATCAGCTGTTGATTTCATTGATCTTTTGTTTTTTGGGTTTTTTGTTTCTGCTCTGATTTTATTTTTACCTCTGACTTCTGCTTCATTTATTTTTTAGTTCCTTTAGGCTTATCCTTGAGAATGTTTTGTGAGCACTTGAGAAGAATGTTTTCTGTTGTCTGGCAGTGAACTATATTAAATCCATGTCATCTAATTTATAATTTAATGCCACCTTTTCCTTGTTGATCTTGTGTTCATTTCTGAGTGGCACATTAAAGTCCCCTACTTTAGATAGCTGTCAATGAAATTGCCCAGTAGAATTGGTGGATCATATGCTTCCATTTTTCATTTTTGGAAGAACTTCCATACTGTTTTCCATAGTTGCTATAGCAATTTATATTCCCACCAGTGTACAAGGGCTTCTTTTTCTCCACATTCTCATCAGCGCTTGTGTTTTTAATAATAGCTACTCTGACATGTGTGAGTGACAATGTTCTTTTTTGTATTATGTCCTCACTTGATTTTGCTATCAGTCTACTTTGGGCATAAAAAAGTGGATTTGGAAGTATTCCATCCTCTTCAGTTTTGGGGAATAATTTGCAAAGGATAGGTATTCTTTGAATGTATAGTAGAATTCACCAGCAAAGTCACCTGATCCTGGAGGTTTTTCAGTGCTGGGAAGTTTTTACTACTGATTCAGTCTCCTTATGTATTTCTTCATGAATCAGTCTAAAAAGATTATGTGATTCTAGGAGTTTATCCACTTTTAGGGTATCTAATTTATTAGAGTATAGTTGTTCATTTAAGCAAAGAAGATATAGGAATTTAAAATTATTAAAGTTTTGTAAATCTATATCTTGAAAAAAATTCTGTGCTTTCACTCCCATTTTTTTACTGCTTTATGGAAATATAATTTATGAATGATATTGTAAGTTCAAGGCATAAAATGTGATGATTTGATACACATATAGATTATGAAATGTTTACCACAATAACACATCCTTTACCTCACATAATTATCTTCTTCCTGTTGTTGTTTTGTCATTGTGGTGGTAGTGAGAACATTAAATTTTTAGTCTCATAATTTTCTAGTATGCAATACAGTATTGTCAAATTTAGTCATCATGATTTCACATTAGGTTCCAAGAACTTAATTATCTTATAACTGAAAGTTCATATCCTTTGACCATCATCTCTCCCTTCTCCCATCTCTCAGCTCCCACTCCCTTGTTCTGTCAGTTCGGTTCTTTTAGCTCCCACAAATAAGTGAGATCATACAATATTTGTCTTCCTCTGTCTGACTTCATTTAACATAATACCTTTTACATGTATCCATGTTCTTCCAAATAGAAGGGTTCCCTTCATTTTGTGACTGAAGTCATTTGTGTGTGTATATGTGTGAGTGTTAATATACACATACACATATAGTACATGTATATACATAGGTGTACATCCAATTTTTCAATTCATTCATCAATTGGCACTTAGGTTTTTTCTAGCCTTGGCTATTGTGAAAATGCTGCAATGAATATGGGAGCTTGTATTCTCATTTTACATGTTATGTTAATTGTGTACACACCAAACAATGAAACATCACTTAAATATGTAAAATCATTTAATATACAAGTTGAGAATGTGTACCAATAAAAAAAATTCCCTCCCCAAACCAAATAAAAATTATCCGAAAAGAAAAATTTTTCAAATTGAGGAAAATGTTTGGCTAGAATATAAACAGCTTCTTGTTTCCCCAGTTTCATTGATTATATCCCCAGTTCTGTTCTTACAATCAATCAATTTTTGTTTTTGATTAATGAATGAAAGAGTAATTTATAAAGCTGACTCATATCTTCCAAGGGAGTTTTTCTACATAGCATTCAGGAGTTTTGTCCCTTTAACACACCAGGAGAAAAATAAACTGTATACAAAAAAAAGTTTCAAAAATGTCTTCAGCTCTGTTACAGAAATACAGCCTCATTAGAAGCCATGCTCACACTTTTTTAGCAGTGACTTAGACTTTAGATTAGCTCATGCAGCATCTATCCCAAACTCCTCCTTGTGTGGCTTTCTGGACAGCAGTGAGGGTTCCAGATGTGATGTAGCTTTCCTTTGCTTAAGACTCACACTTGGAGCTAAGTGGGGAGAGAGACACAAAGCAGCATTCCGTATATGAAGTGTGTCTAATGACTTGGCAGCAATGCTCTTCTCTAACTCTTTAGTGCATCATATGATTCTACTGAAAAATTACATCCTGATTTTACAAACAGAATGAGGGAAAACAGGAAAGAGAAAGCCTAGCAGACAACTTCTAGGAGATCCAGATCCTATTTATGATATTTTGTCTGTTCTCTAAACACTGTGGAGTACATAGGCTATAAAAGTGAAATGAGTATCATGGTTTTTAAATCCTAACCATATGTTGATGACTCCTAAATTTATATCCTCAGCCCTAACCTCCTGGTAAGTTTCGAATTTGTTCATCCAACTGACTCTGTAACATCAACATATCAATATATCTACTAGCATCTCAAACCAGAAAGAAAAAGTCTTGTTATTTCCTGCCAAATGCCTTCAGTCTCCTCAGTCTCGCTCATCGACCAAATGCAGGGACAAAACTCCTGGTTGCTATGTGGAAAATCTCCCTTGGAGCTTTCTAAAGCTTTCACCTTTCTAAATTAGCCTTTTATTCATTAATCAGAAGTGGGATATAATCAGTGAGAATGATTCTATATATTATATTCTAGCCAAATGTATTCTTCAGTTTGAAAAAATTGTTTTCAGTGATTTTAATTTGGTTTGAGAAGGAATTTTTTTATTGATATACATTCTCAAATTGCATGTTAAATGATATTACATATTTGAAGATTGTATTTTTTGGTTAGTATATGTACAATTAAAACAAAATAATACTGGAAGTGCAATTTCCCATGTTCACTGCAGCATTATTCACAATAGTCAAGACTTAGAAACAATCTACATACAAATCAGTGAATGAATAAAACAGTTAAATATGTGTACATTTGTATGCATCTTTTTCTAGCCTCTTTTCTGCTTCCTTAGCCAAACCATTTCTAGACTATGGGAACCATCATCCTGGTGACATAGCTCTTCCTTCTCTTTCCTTACCCCATATTCTGTTCTCTACACATCAGTCAGAGTGTTTAAAAGTATAAATCAGGTATCATTCTCCTGACTAGAATCCTCTATAAGCTTGCATGTGATGGATGTAAAAGCCAAAATCCATACAGTGCCTACAAGATTGCCCTTGCCTACCTCCACAAGAGGGCCTCCTTCCATTCTCTCCTTTCTTCTCCCATTAGTAGACACATTGACTGTTATTCTTCTCAAATAAGCCAAGCATTTTCCTACCTATGCCTTTGCACTTTTTCTTCCTTACGGTGCTCTCCCACCAAATATCCCTTTGTGGGCTCATTGTCATCCAGTTTTTCATTCAAAAGTTAATTGTAGACCATTTATTGACCATATCCACTATCCAATTATTACTTTCAAATAACCTCTTATTCATACATAGTTCTTATGACTATCTGATAATGTAATTAAATTGTTTACTCATTGTCAACCCTAATATAACAAACTAGACAACAACAGAAATAGCTCTGCTGTATTTGTCATGTTATCATCAGTGCCTAGAAAAATAACAGTATGTAATAGATAATTGTTCAGTGATTAGCTATTTTGTTTCACAGTAGATAAAATATTCAAAATTTTCAAATAGGAAATTTTGAGCTCCTCCCCCATCATGAAAAAGAATATGCCTTTGTTACCAGTTTTTCCTGTCAACTCTATACCTCCAGGGAGGCTTACTCAGTTTGAGGTGCCACCATCTTCTCAGAGATAACTGAAACCAGCCCAGATAGCTTAGGAAGTTGTCTCCCTTCTCTACTCATGTCTCTCAAAGAATTCTGGGAAATTATGCATTCCTTACCAGTAATTGCTTAAACTGACATCAGAAATTGTTCTGATAATGAGGAAATCGAAATATTGTTAATATTATTACATCTATGCTGACCCTATAGTATTTGGGGGAAAGATAGAGACACATCCTTTAAAAAAGAACTTTCTCTTTACCTTGAAACTACAGCTACAACTCATTTAGGAAACCATGGACTGTATCATCTAATTGACAAAGGCAAGCACCATTTTCAGCCCTATGGGTCAAATCAGACTTATTTTCCATCATGAAATCTTCTTTTATCTTTTTATTCATACTGTTGTGTTAATGCAGTGCCTTCACAACTCTTTCTTCTTAAATTGAATGCTAGGATATAAGAGTAGATAAGCTACAAAGGTCTGCCATAAGTGTGTTGTCTGAATGAAATATGTGCCGTCATCGCCAATATGTTTCACAATGTGCTCTTTGTTTACTCCTTGAGGACCCACTCAAGAGCAATGCCTTCTGTTAAAGGAGACAGAAAAACTGAGGTTGTTAGATGCAAGTAGTCATCTTCCCTGCTCCTCGCTCTATTGTGTCTATGTAGATATATCTATTATGTATGTGTGTGTGTATCTGTATCTACCTTATGTACGTCCTGTTTTGAATACATACTTACCTTCATGATATGATATAATGAACTACGACAGAGAAAGGCATGAAATAATCATGGACTTATGGTGCCTTATTTGTTTTTTGATTGTTCTCCTTCAGAGCAATGCATCCATTAAGACAAAGGTTGGATTAAGTTCTGCATTTATTCTGAAAAGTAGGACATATGTGACCAGAATAGATGGTGGGATGTGAAAGGAGAACTATAATAGTAACTCTACCGTAGGTGTGCTCTCAGATCTGTATTAGGTATGAGTACATGTGACCACTAAAGAATTGGAAAATATCAAATGTCTCTTCCCCATGGAATTGGGTACTCCAGTCTGAAACAACTGTGCAAAGAAGCCTTGTTCCTTTCATCTGTGTTGACGTCACTGCCTCACGCTATTACTCCTGACATGTGCAAGTTAACAAGATTCTATCCTCTTGTTTATTGCTAATTGAGCTGGGAAAATACCACCCTCAACATGTACAAGTTTTCTCTTGAAGTTCCAGCACAGATACCTGAACTTTGGCATGTCTAGCAGCAAAAGAGCTTTTCATCGAGGTGATTATCTTTAAGGTTTCCTATGAGGATCTCTGATCTCAATCCCTACCTTTCTCAGACTTAAGGTATCAGGAATTACCAAGATACTCCTCAGTCAGGGCAGTCAGTGGCCTTAGTGTTAACTTATCTAAGCATTTTGGGGCTTTTCAGACTTTCTTTACTCTGTTGCCAAACACAGTAAAACATACACTGCACACAAATATGTGTATTCTAGTATTGCTGACTGTTTTGTATTGGAAATGAATTTCAGGATATTTAGCCCAACAAATTATTCTGACAGATTTTTAGGGGAATCTTATGCACAACCAAAGTTCAAAATCATAAAAATAATATACTCCAGGCCTCCCTGGTGGCGCAGTGGGTTAAGCAACACACTATGAAGCAAACCGCAGCCACTGCAGCACGAGTTCGATCCCTGCCAGCAGCCAGGCGGGGGACCCACATGGCGCGGCAGACCTCTCCTGCTGTGCCCGCTGCTCCCCTCAGCAGTGTACTTCCATTGATCTGCCTGTTCTGCTCCATGCTCTCTGTGGTGAATCCTCTCACCCCTCCACACCTCTGGCCTGTACCCCAGTGTTTGTATGCATAAATAAATAAATCTTTAAAAAATAATAATAATAATATACTCCCATAACTATTTAATCTACTGGGGGACTTTCTTCTTAAATTCAGGTATCAAAGTCCATCAGTATGGTTTTCTCATCATTCCAGGCAAACTTTTTCTGTTAATATTTTCTACATAATTTATAAAATATTGATCACATAATATTTCATATTACAGTAATATCTTATGCCTTATGTACCCAACTAAATTATATGTCCCTTATATTTTGAAACTCCTCTTTCTTCCCCACAAGGGACTTGCATGGAGTTGCTATATAGATATCTGTTGAATGATTGATTTGTTCTTTTTTGTGGTAACAGCTCCTTAAAATTGAATGTTATTCTTAAATACTACAAGAGCTAAATTGTATCACATAATGATTTGACATAATATATTGCAAATCCTTGAGGCATAGTGAAGATAATATCTTACTGTAAGAAAATAATTTAATGACAAGGTTGCATTTTCTTTTCCCCTCTCTGACCTGTGCTAATGGGAAAAGAGGAAATTCTCAGACTTTACAATGGAAGTTAATTTCAGAAATGTTCAAGATAATTGTTTACACAAAACCAATTTCAATTCAATTCAGCAAGTATTTATTGATCTATTACCTATGAGACTCCATGGTAGACATTTAACCTCTAAAGAGAATTTCCATTACAAAGTGAAACACATCTGTAAGGTTGTTGAAGACTGTGTTTTTCTTTTCTCTGCTATTAAAATAACTGCAGCAACAACTGAAAAATAAAGTCATTCCTTCACCCTAACTTTAATCCAAGAGTGAAGTCTAAATCTTCATGTCCTAAGCAAACTGTCACAGGGAGCTTTTTCATGTTCTGAGTACTTTATATTGCAACCATAAACCATGACCAAAGAAGGGAGAACCCATTTAGTTCTTTAGAGTATTCTCTGCCAAGTTGCCTCTTATTTATTGCTTTTTAATGAAATTTTTCACATGCATCAAAACACAATCTTTCAACAAAGGAACTGCAGCTCTGAGACCCAAGCATGTTATAATATAGAAGCTACATGCAAACATTAATTTTCTAGATGGGATTACCTAATGGATTTCTTTGTGCTCAGGCATGAGATTTTTTTTTAAGTAAGTGAGCATCTGACTATTTACTCGTCCATGAGATCCAGCAAATATTTTAAACTGTACTATTTTTCTTTTAAACATAGTGTAAGTCTTAGCAGTTGAGCCTCCTAAATCTTTCCTTCTGAAAGCACAGTCTTGAAAAAGTGGTCATCAATATTAAAGGACATTTTAGAGAAAGTTATACAGGAAGAATAAAAAAGAATACCAATATGCATTTTCCCACCTATGAAGACTTTAACAGTAAATTTAGTTAGTTCATTGCTTTCCCTTATCATTTTCCTTTAAAATAACCAAGCTACATAAAATTACTTTTACTGTGCAGAGTGCTTTGAGTACATATGTAAGAAACAATGTGATTCAAGCTGCCTATACAATAAAGAAAACTCTATATTACACAACAGGAAATCCAGAGGTAAGACAAGCTTAGTTTGGTTGATTCAACAAAATTGCTGAATACCCAGGCTCTTTCTGCCTCTCCACTCATCAGTCCACAGAATCTACTTTACCCCCAAAGCTCACTCCCTTCAAAATTGCACATAGCCAGCAAACAAGGAAACAAGCATTTCTTTGTTCATACTGAACAAGAATAATTTTTTTTAACCACAACCACCACCACTGACTAAAAATTTGGTTGTATCCATTTATAGCACTTGCTCATTTCCAGGCTAAAAAAGTCACCAGGGAATATCTAAGCTGTGATGGCTTATCAACACTCATTCCTGATGTGGGGATGAGTGTGAATACCTGAGCGAATCAGTCCTGCTTGGGTTTGAGGAGGAGAAAATCATTTGGTGAGGAAGTCAAAAGCATCCACTAATCTGATACCTCCTAAAGGACAGCATTAGAGTAGAGTCAGATAAGCCAAAGAAGAATTTTTTCTAATGACATTTTGTTTGAATAAAAGTTTTATTCCATCCAGAGGATCTGATAGTGATGAGCTTATATATAGTTACATATTGTCAAAATACATAAATCAAGTTTTCAAATTCAAAAATAAGTTGACAAATCCAAAATTATCTTAAGTGTATTAAATAAAAATTCTATCAAAAATTGTCAAATGCTAAAGACATGTTTCATAGGTGTATATATAGAATTTTTTAGCATTCTTCAAAATAACTCTTTGGTAAAGAAGAACTAAAAACTGATACTATTATTAGAACTGAAAAATCAATAAAACAAATGGTTATACAAAACCAAACCAATAACAAACCCTAGAAATTGGACTGGAGAGTTAAGGGTAGCAGAGGGGGAGGATGTAGGTGAAGAGCAAGGTGTGAGGGTGCCCGCCAAACTGCAGTGGAGGACTCTGGGAGTCATGATGGTGAGTGTGGAATGACTGGAGTCTGAAGCATTATCATAGAGAGTGTTATAAACCAAAATGATAGCAAGAATAGTAAAGTAGACCTAAAGAGCAGAATGTTTTAAAAAAGACAGAAATTACATAATTACAGAGTTACAGAAAATATATATACATTCATGCATATAAAGAACCATAACTGATAAAAACAAAATGATTTTTTAAAAAGATAGAAAATAAACATTTGAAAAGTATGATTAAGAAAGGTTTTTAAAAAACACATATAACTTTGGGACATAAAAGGACAAAGCTATAGTTAAAGATGTCTTTGTTACAAGACAAGGTGAGGGGTATCTAGTCCCCAAAACCTGAATGCTCCAAATGGGTTCGGACACCCACCACATCAAGACAAAACATACTCCAGTGTGTATAACCTTCAATAGAAAAGAACTTTAATACAATTAGTGGGCAATGAAAAGAGTAGGTATATAGTTTTCTCCATGAAACAGACAAAATTACACATCCCGTCATGGATAAGTGCCCAGCAAAACTGGGTTGGCCCAAAGCAGGACCACTAAGGCACAAAAGACTGCCACAAGTTTAAGACATCTTCTGATGGGAACCCATAGGCAAGGGGCAAAAGAGGCCAGGCAAGTCTGAAAGGGAAAGAGCAAAATCAGAACCTGCGTGAAGTTAAAAGTTGCCTTTTTCAGCTGCCCCACAGATCTCTCACTCATGTCTCTGTCTTTCAAATGTCTTCTTCCATGTCCCCCAAGTCTCTGGTACAAGTCCAAGGTCGAGAAGCAAGTATAGCTTCTTTACCTGTCTCTTAGTTCCATGTGCCTACAGGTCATCTCTTTGACCTCTTTTTTTCCTTCTCATCTTTCTTGCTTCTCTTCCCTGCCCAGCTCCAGCCTTCCTTAGGGTGGGGCAGAAAACCTGGAACCTCCCTTTTCCCTGATGATGTCCCTGTTACATATTAAATTACAATATTTTAATGACTTTTTAATTTATAATATGTATTAATATATTTTGTGAAAATACCAAAACTAGCTCAAAAAACCTAGAAGAGAACTGAACAAATCAATATCCACAAAAGAATTAAGTCATACATCTATACCCAAGCACCAAAAAAAGGAGATCCCATCTTGAAAATTGGAGGAGGTATATTCTACAAAACAGGCATAAACATAATTTCTTTTTTTCCCTTTTTTTAAATTTCTTTTTTAGAGTTTTTTATTTTTTTAAATTTAATTAATTATATTTGACATCATTTGTATTACCCACCACCATTCCACCTGTACACCATCACCTCAGTCCCTTGTGCTCTTTCTGCCCTCAACCCCTCCCAACCATGGTCCCTTTGGTTTATCTTGGCTTTTTGGTCTTGTTGAGTTTTTTGTTTGCTTTTGGTTATAATTGCCCATTTCCTTGAGCTTATTCTTTTTGTTGTTGTTGTTGCTCTTTCATATTCCCCCTAATAGTGAAGTCATCGATATTTTTCTCTTGCCTTCTGACTTGTTTCACTGAGTATAATTCCTTCTAGTTCCATCCATGTTTCTATAAATGGCCCTAGTTTCTCATTTTTGATTGCTGAATAATATTCCATTGTGTATATGTACCACATCTTCTTGATCCAGTCATCTACTTTTGGGCATTTGGGTTGTTTCCAGGTCTTACCAATTACAAATTGTGCTGCAATAAACATAGGGGTACAGGTGCTCTTTTGGATCAGTGTTTTTGTGTCCTTTGGGTAGAGTCCTAGGAGTGGGATTGCCGGATCATATTGTTACGCCACGTCCTGCGGAGTCTGCATGAGCAGTCGCACAAGACTTGGCAAAATGCTTCAAGGAAGTGTGCACACACTTGCAATAAGAAGAATTACTTATTCAGACAGAAAGTAAAACAGAATTACCAAAAGTAGATAGGATTATAGGAAAAGGCTCAGGAGAAACAGATAGTAAAAGGTAATTGCCCCCCATGATTGTGACTCAGCTTGGTCCAGCATATGTCATAGGAGGCAGGCTGTGGAGACCATCTAAGGAAGGTTACATGGGAAAATTCCCAGAGCCAACAGACACACACACATCATACAAAAATGTATGTTGGGAAAGGCAGAGTCGTGAATATCGATGAGAAAAGAATAGTGTGGCATTTTGTAGGTTTTATAAATAAATTATTTAGGTCAAGGCCACTTTGGTGTTTCCTCAGTAAAGAGCAAAAAGAGTCACTAAGTAAACAGCTAGAAAACTCCTTTATTATGAAAAATGATTCCCCAGAGGTCAGTGGCCTCCAGGATGGATTGAGAGAGTCTGGACAGTAAGGATAACATTAGAAGAGACAGAGGAACAAATCTGGCAGAGAAAAAGA
This sequence comes from Galemys pyrenaicus, assembly GCA_019455555.1. NCBI lineage: Eukaryota > Metazoa > Chordata > Mammalia > Eulipotyphla > Talpidae > Galemys > Galemys pyrenaicus. The sequence goes on along the minus strand of JAGFMF010011756.1, from coordinate 7,331,000 downwards.
TGAATGAGAGCAATGTATGCCTAAAGGCAGTGTTTAAGGCTAGATAGTGGCCATAATGGCAGAGCTTGAAAGTATCAGAGGTTAATAAGTAACCTCGAAAGGTCACCAAGGAAACCACAGTCTTAATACCAGGTAATCAGGATATGATCTAACCTGTTTGTTCTAAGAAATCTGATATTCAACTAAAAACAATGTAACTACAAGATGAAAAACAATTGTGCTAAATGCCAACATATTCTGTATA
>JAGFMF010011756.1:7318048-7329925 GCA_019455555.1 Galemys pyrenaicus | reverse complement strand
GCTCCCCGCTTTCTGTGGTGAATCCTCTCACCCCCCCCCCATATCTCTGGCCTGTACCCCAGTGCTTGTATGCATAAATAAATCTTTAAAAAAAAAAAAAGAAAAGAAATTTTAGGCTTTCATAACCTAATATTTGTGAAAGGTCATGCCAGGAGCTCAAAGGAAAAATCTAGAGCTTTATATCTATGGCTCTAGAGGGAATTAAGGAGGGCTTAGGCTCCTGGTAAAACAGTTGTTCTTCCATAGGTGTTACATGGTAAGGCACAGAAGAATAGCGGCAAATATGATCAACCTCAAATTCAATACAGTCTCGGACCTTTAATGTGTGAAGTCAACTGGGAGCGCAACCCTCCTTCAAGAGGGCAGGGAGACCCAGACAGATTATATAAATCTGGGTATGGTGTTCTCTTACAAAAATCTCTTCTGGTTGCATACATTCTCATATGACATTTCACAATATGTTTTAACTTGAATAAATGTATTTAATATTGTCTTATTCGTGTAATTCCTAGCTATACATAAAGTTTAGTAATCAAAGTTACAACAAAACTTGATGCTAGCTTTATAAACACACAATCTCATTTGTCCTGTAAGGGAAGGGAACAAAATGTAAGTATATCATTAGTGAATACACACTTATAATTACCTAGTGATTTGTTATCAGGGATATCCTTCCGGTATACTATATCATTAAACTGTAATTTAGAACTCTTCTTTTTCTAGGGCAACTTTCTGTAGACTCTCTAAGTTAGAAATTTCTATAAAAACATGCATATGAGTAGCTGGTTCCCCAGTTGTCTCTAACCCATAGTCAGACCTTTGATGCCTTCATTTTAATTACAAAGAGCAGTCAAGGGGGTTTAAATTGATGTTGCCACCTAGTGGTTGAAGAAAAAATTGGTAAATTTCAAAGAAAGCCTTTTGATTTTCCTTAGTTTTGTGCAGCTGGTTTCTCTCTCTGTTATGGTAGCTACTTCACTGACTGAAACCTTCCTGTTTGTAGTACTGAATTATTGTTCACTTGTTAAAAAAAAATAGCACCAGATCTAGGGAGAGTAAGCTTTCTTTCCATTTGATGAAATAAATGGAGCACTTATAAAGAAGTTGTGGGATATCTACCTAAAGGAAATGCTACTCAGCTTTTTTAATAAATGAAATCATGCCTTTGGGGACAAAATAGATGGATATTGAGGTGATTATGCTCAGTAAAGTCAGAAAGTGAAAGACTATTACCAGATGGCTTCACTCATTTGTGGACTATAAGTAAACAAAGAAAACAAACTGGAAAATACAGCATAAAAGTAACTTAGATTCTGTGAAAAATGTGGTGGTTACCAGAGGGGAAGGGGAAGGAACATGGAAGGAGAGCACAGAGGGGACGTGTGATAGCTCAGTGGTTCTAGAACTTCAGTGGTAGTGAGTGAAGCCTGTCCACCTAGATGTAAAGCTGTGCTCCTGAAATTATGTAATTTTGTAAATGAATGGCAAATCAATAAAATGTGATTAAGAATAGAGTATACAAAAAGATGTCCAAATAGGACATTTGTGGGGCATTTGTTTTTAATGCTGAATAAAGAGCTCTTGTGGATTTTGATTACTAGTCTACCAATATAATTGATCAGTTTGTAAAAATTTATGACATTTCTTAGGTTTCCCAATTGTTTCCTTGTTCTCCATTCTATAAGTAATGAAACATGATAAACACATTTCTCAAGTCACACCTGAGGATTTCTAAAATCTGGGATGAAGTGAATTATTTATGATAAAAATGACAGCTGGGTTTGAGCAATCACTTTCAGGTTAAATAATCCCAGGGGTGGTCCTCTTTTATCCTATACTCACAGAAGAGGAACCGATTGTCAATTTGAATTAGATATCATTTTGATTAAAAAAAAAAATTCTTCCCCATGACTATAAAACGGCTACAGATTGCTTTCTTTGCACTCTTGAGGAGCTGACAGGGTCCCAGATGGAGGTGTTTTTCAGCAAGCTGTCAATTCAACCATCCCTCAAAAACAACCGTATCACACAGTAGAGTTGTCTCTGTCTTTCAATATAAGAATTATTTCGGTCAGCTGATAGAAGCCAAGATACGATGATCCAAGAAAAACAAAGGTCAGATAAATGTGAACCAGGAATGAAAAAGGGAAAGGTGTTATCACACTTAAATTCCAAAGGTCATGTTTGCAGTTTACAGTCACTAAATTTTTCTTTCCCTCTACTTTCTTGTTTTGGTTCCAGACAAATGGACTTCTAATGACACTAATATGAGAGGTTATTTTGTATAAATTGTCAGAGCAGTTGTACTTAAAACATACAAAATTATCAAGGAAGTGTCTTTTAATTCAAAGAACTAAAGAAGATAAAATAGAAAGTAACAAAGCTAAAATGTTGGCCATGAACACACAGTATCATTCCCAGACAAGTCCTAGAAATTAATACGCCCCTCCCACCCCCTCCCAACTGATGCACTAAGTAGATAGTTAACCTTAGGTATCCTTACTTAGGCAACCTTAGCTACTTCTGGCCATCTAAGTATTAAAACCATGGTAAAGCACATAAGCACACAAAATTCACTCTTATTCCTGATAGATTATAGATTGGAGAGATAAGTTATGGGTAGACAGTTTTTGTTTCATGCTATCTGTGTATGTGTGTGTATATATATAATTACTTTATAAATATTACATATAATCTATTTTAGAACAAGTAATTGTAAAATATCATACAGGATTATGAAAAAAATTCATTCCTTATATAATTTACTTAGATCTTAAGGAAAGTTTTTCTTTCTCTGGAAGTGAACTGTTCTCAGTGATTCCCTTTCTGCCAATACATTAATAAATGTTTAATGCATGTTATATACACTAGAGCTCTGTTCCCCAATCTGTATTATCATGACATAACTAAAAATTGATAATCTTTCTATAGTCTGGCACACCTGGGGGAGCTGTTACCAAAGAGAACTCTCTAGAAGACAGCATGACACTTCAAGTCTCCTTAGACAATTAAGGATTTTTGCTGAAAGAAACTTAGCATGTTCAAATAAAATTTCAACTGCAATAAAATTGTAATGGATATAAAAAATTTAAATTGTTAGCACTTTAGAAAAAATTACAGCTGTGACTATCTCAAGGCACACCTTAAACCACTGACGGCCATCAAGTTTGGCTACCACGCTCTGCAGCAGAGAATCTAGATTCTCAGAAAGGGATTTATCTTTACTCTTTCAATGTGGAAAGAATCCAAGCCAGAAATATTCCATAGCATATGGATTTTATATGTCATCTCATTGAAAGTCACATATTTCTTCAACATTAAATTTTTTTAAAGAATGGCTTTTCTTTTGTCATTGGGAAATTTCTTTCTTGGGTCTTTTCTAAGCTATTCGTAAAAGTTCTGTCCTTGTTGCCACTGGGTGTGTATTTTTACCTTTCTCCGCTTGAGTTTATACTTTTTAAATGCTAATGAAAAACAGTCTTAAGATGGGAGGGAAAAAACAATGCAATTAGAAATAACAAATGCTGGATGAAATAACCTGCTGGCCAGCCCAACGTTTTGCTGTTTCTTCTTAAAAGTAAAGGCAGTTTTTTTAGAGTTAAGAAAATAGATGTGGCTACATCTTTAGAGTTGAAAGGTAAACATCACTATTATTTCCTTCTTTTTTATAGTGATATGGTGATAAGGCTTATTCCTAACACGGAAGAGGAAGTGTATGCACTGAAGAAAATATACCACCAACTTAAGGTACGAATGTCTGTCTACTTACTTACCAGATGCTCTGTGTATAATGTGCTTACACGGCTTTACTGACTGGTGTTGAATAATTGGAATTAAGCAAGAGGGGATAATCTTACTTATTTTGAAAGAGATTTTAAAAGGATAGTTAAGGTTGTTCCAAAAATTATCTGAGCCACTATCCATTTACAGGTTAATTTATTTTTCATCTTCCTTAGTAGAAGTAAGTTTCATGAGAAAACTAGCCTCATTCTATTCTCAATGAGGGCCTGGAATATCTGAGAAGTACAGTCAATTTTAAATTAATGAATGAATTTAGTTTATAATCTCCCAGAGCTTCACTTTACCTTCTTGAAATCTTCCTGCTGGTATCTAGACACTTTGCTTCTAATTAAAACTTCAAGTAGAAGTGCGTTGAAGAAAATAAAAGTTAGAAATTCAAGTTAATTAATTTTTGCTATGTTTCAGTGGATCTGATAAGAGAATTTTTTGGCAAAGGTTGAAGGGCTCTGACTATTTAATCTTTGATGAATTTTATGGATTTTAGTTATAGTTTTTCATTTTCCCATTATTGCATATAGTTGAGTGTTAGCTTTAGCCAAAAGGTTTTGATGGGAAGTGTGGATGGATTCTTGTCCATGCCTACCAAGAACAGAAGCAAACACATAAAATATGTGGTGGTTTAGCTTCACTGTAATGGATAGTAAAGGAGATTACTAAGGAGTCCTCATTAATCTTTAATATGGGATAAAAAATATTGTCCTAAATGACTGAAGTGCTGCCAAGAAAAGGTATTAAAATGACTGGTTGGAGGGTGCAGACTGGGTGTCTTCTGAAAGCATTTGTAATCATCAAACATTCAGACTTGTTCAAAATTTTGAGCTTTTAGTTTATTTCCTTTCTTCATCCTCATATTGCCCTATATATGCAATGTCTAGTTTAAGTATGGTGTTGCATTACAAAGGCCCAGAGTAAGGATGCAAAAGTTTGGTCTCCAAATTTGTATGATTTTTTTTCCAGCAAGAGTAAGTGTGGTTATCAAGCCTTCCTTACGCTTTCCCTCCTCACAGTAGTCTCTGCTTCTCGATACTGACATTAACCTTCCTCTGGTCATCTATAATCATCAGTTGCATTATAACCTTTCAGCAGTAATTTCTGAAGCCTATGTAAATAGTGCAGGAGGGACTCAAAAGTTGCAAAGAACTAAAGTAAGTTTCAAGTACAAGTTTCTTTCTCCATTGAAAGTGCTTTATATATATATATATATATATATATACCACTGAAAAATAAACTAGCTACTTTATATCTTAAAGTCCAATACTTCAAAAAAAAATATTCTGAGCCAAATATTGAAAAAAATTATAAAAGGATTTTTTTTGTGATTTGTGAATATATTTGCATGGAAGGATTTACAAAGTTGAGAAAATGACGTTACATACTTATGTGATGATCACTTACCATCACCAAAAGCAAGAAAACTGCATCACTGAGAACTATGAGGGTTACATATAAACTCATTAATTATTGTAAATGAAATAGGTATGTGTATAAACAGAACTGTAGACACTGATGACAACATATTTACATTGTGCCACTTTGTACACATTTAAAGAAAAACAACTTTGCATCATGCTTTCATATACACCTTAAACTTGGAGAGTTTAGCTGAGAAGGAGCTATGAAAATGATTCAGAGTGGATGCAGAGGGGGCTGGTGAGTAAGAGAAGGCAAAGTGAAAGGAAGAGTACAGTTAATACTAGCATGTTGCTGATGCTCTAGTAATTCTACTCCACAGAGAATGAATCCAGTCCCTCACAGAGACTATGTGCCAGTCACACTGCTAAGCATTTTCTATAAATTGTCTCATATTAACAATGTTGTGAGGTGGGCAGTAGTAGTATTACTATTTTATTGATGAGGAAACTGGGAAAGACAGATGTGAAGGAACTGCATGTTTGCAATGGAACACATGTCAAGACAGCACCAAACCCTCGTAGAATCCATGCTAGGCTGGCCTCTGGTATCTCCTGTAACTCTGATCATGTTCACAGTGCAGGAGAGGAAGGTCATTTGAACGACAGTGGAATCTAGTCTCAGAATGTGATCTTTATGCTCTTTCTTTATTCTTTGTGTCCCGGTCCAAAACCAAAACCATGCCCAGGCTCGGTGACTTAGAGAAGCACTTGCACCTCTCCACCTGTACTCCTATGTACGGCTCTGATTTGTTATAACAAGTGGATACAGAGCAAAAGCAGCATAGAGGAAAGGGATGAAGTCCAGGAGAATCCATGCCCAAGTGTCCAAGAATTGTTTCTGAGGGGAATCATACAGGATGTTCTTGGTTGTCCCAGCAACAAGTTGTGGTAACACATGTGAAATATTTACTATCAAGAATGCTCTTTATAGACTTCATCTCTAGGGTTTGTGTTGGAGTCCTGAAGGCCCCCTCTGCCTAGAACATACCAGAATTCCTTACTCTCAGAAGGAAAGCAGGTGTTCAGCATCAACTGTGCTGTTGATGCTGGGTAGGCAACAGTGAGTCACTCTTCTCAGAGTAGTGGGAACCCTACCCAGATCTAAGTTCCAGATGGCCTCTCAGGGTCAATCTTGCTGCCTACCTCAGGATAGCAGCTTCAGGTCACTATGTTAAATCTTTTCCACACATTTCATCATTTCTCTTCACCAAAGAAATGTTTCATGGGACTGAAGTTTGAGGCACTGAGCATAAACAAATTTATGTCTAAAACTAAGTTAACAATGTCATTTTAAATTCAAATGATTGCATCAAGCGATCCATTTACACTACTGAAAGCAGAAATTCTGACCAGGAAGAAACAGCAGTCTGCAGAAAAAAAAATATATGACTATCTGACATCTTATATCACATTGAGCTAATGGGACAGAATTGGGACCATTGTAAGCTCCTTTGTTCCCCCTGAGCACTGCCATAGAGGGGAAGGGAGGAGGATTTTCCAAGAAACTTCTAGTTGCCTTCTTAACTAAAGTGCAGAGTAGTAGGCAAATTTCCCAAATGACTCCCAAGATTTCTTCCCGCCTAATGAATGCACCCTGCATAATTCTTCCCTTGAATGTGGGCAGGTCTAGTGAATATGATATGATAATCATTCCCTTGATATATTGCACTAAGTGGCAGAAGAGAGAGAACCCATGGGTAGTCCTGATCTAATCATATCAGCCCTTTAAAAGCAGAATTTTCTCCAGCTGTTCACAAGTGAAGTCAGAGAATCACTTCTTTTCATCTCAAAGAAGAATAAAACTATTGGGCTGTGAACTGCCTCTGGCAGCCACATAAGGAAAGCTAATGCCTTTAGATGAGAGTCATTTCCACCTGACTGCCAGCAAGGAAATGGAGGTGTCTGTCTTAAACTACCAGAAACTAAATTCTGCCCAAACCATGTGATGTTGGAGAATACCCTGAGGTCCAGATGAAGCCACACTTGATTCTAGCCCAGTGAGATGCCCAAAGAGTCCAGTCTGCTGTGCCTCCAGTTCTGACCTACAAACCTGTGATATGACAGATGGTAGTGTTTTAAATCGCTCCATCTGTAGGACTTTGCAGCAAGAGTAAACTAATACACATAATAAGGTAGCAACCCCATACCTTGTACTTTGATGGTACCTGGTTTAATAGCATCTATGAATGTCTTAAAATAAATTTTCTGATTTCACTAGCTGTAACCAAGCATCTTTGCAAAAGATGTGTAAGCTATAAATTCACGATGTCTTATCTGAAACTAACAAATGCAAAATGCATGTGCAATGTTGAAAGGAATCTGAGAAGTTATGGTCAAAGCATGGCTAATTAGACATAGAACTGCTGTTACAAAGCTGGTTACTTTCCTAATTAAATTTTATGGTTTTGCAGAAGAATTAAAGCAAGAAAGTTAAACAGAAAACCATGCCCCCAGAGAACTGGATTAAGAAAGCACCAACCAATTAAATTGTTAATTAAGAGCATAGCCATGATTTAAATAAAGTTATGATGGAGGGGAACAGTTAGCAGGTGTGCAAAATTAGAGTTAGAACACCCTGTTCTGCCTACATTTCTTCACAAATTCTTTGTGTTCTGAAGAAATAGAGAAGACTTGATGTAAAATCACAAAATTTTTATTAAAGAATTGATGCATGTCTGTTGAAAGAAAACTGAAAGATGCTTCTGTTTTCAGTTTTCTCAACAGGGAAATAATGGATTTTAAAAAACTGTCCTGTATCCAAAAAGTATGTGATTTTTCTTTAACTGAAACACAGCCTCAAAAATACCAGTTGGTTTGTCAGGTATCAATGAGTGAAACTTCAAAAGTTATAAAATTCCATGGAGGAAAACTGCACTTTGTAAGAGAAAGACCACATCCCTACTACTTCGCTGCTGCCTTTCTAAGGTATAATCTTCTTTCTCAGCTTTATGCTGTCGACTGCTCTCTCTTGATTCTTCTTTGGTACACACCAAATTAGGCACCTGGACCTATGTAGCTTTGTAATACCTGCAGTCCCTAGTTGCTTACAAGTTCAAACCTCCAACTGGATGGTTTAGTTGATTGGGAAACTTGTGAAGAAGATGGTGACAGATTTCATGCAATGGTGGCTATTTGTTCCCAGTTTCATTAGAAACTGATTTGCCACACAGTAGCCAAGGTGTTCTGAGGTGTAAACCTGATTGTGTCATATTCACTCCTTAAAGCCAGTTAAATGTCTCCTGTTGTTAACAACAGTAACTCCCAGTCCAGATTGTGCACGGAGTCAAACTGAAAACTTTTTCAATATTAGATTTCACTGCCAGAGATCCTAACTCAATTGCTCAAGTGAAGCTTGGTTATTGGTATCATTTTAAAGACTCCTTAAGCAATTCTGTAGGTAGCCAGGGTGGTAAATTGCTGGCCTAGGACATGACATGAACCCTTATGATTTTTCACAACCCAACTCTGCCTGCCTCTCAAACTAATGCCTTCTGTCAAATCATTACTCTTGTCTGAAATGTTCTTCTCTACTCTGTCTACCTGATGAACAGCTGTGCAGATGAGGCTAGACTATCAGGTTCTCCTTGAATTCTTTGACCCTCAGTGAGTCCCAGACAGTTATTTCCTAGCATCTATGTCATTTTGTGTTTACTTATCTTTTCTTTCCCAATCCATCCTCACTAGAAAAACTTTCTTACAGATCTGAAATGTTTCAGCATTCTGAACTGTATATGGGGAACAGGAAGTCTCTGAAGGAAGACAAAGGGGTATCTCTTCAGCTAGTACTAAATGTGCCATCTAAAATCTTACCCCCCAAGAATACAATCCAGTAGATTTTTCAAAAAGATCATTACTCTTTCTTCACTCACCACTGAGTTTTACTTTTTTTCCTGTTCTTTACAAGCCACCTTTTATATTATTGTGATTTCACCTGGAAAAAAAAACAAAGATTGAATGGCATAATGAATTTCTCACCATTTTCACTTTACCACATTACCTTGTGGTCAAAGGTATGGAAATAGATGACATTGCTTTTTCAAAGATGAAGATTAGGCTTCTTGGTAACAGAGGTTTTCTATCAAGTACACAGATTATATATTGGTGTTGTTTTTTGGAACCATGAACTAATGGCAGTCTTTACATATTAACCACAGTTACAAAGACTTTGCTTGATTAAAGAGGTTTTCTACTTCCTACCAAATTTCTTTTTGGTTATGTTAATGTGGAGTGATTTCCACTGGCTTCCTTGGTGTCAGAGGTCATTGTCAGAAAAATGAACCATGGACCACAACCTTTTTTTGAGAAACAGGTCACTTCCCTTTTAGCTGAGTAGCTGATACCAGGATACAAGCATATAAAGGAGTAGCAGTGAATTAAAGGGATTGACAATCGTAGTCCAAATGCATATAGTAAGTACTTAACCATGTGTTCTCTTGTAAAAGTCAAATGTGGGAAGTAGTTCACACAGTGAGTGACAGTATGAGCTCTGGAGGTACACGTCCCACATTCAGATCCAGGATCATCTTCACACTGGCTGTGTGAGTGCCAGCAAATTAGCTAATTTCTTTGTGCCTCCATTTCTTAATCTTTTAGGAAAAGATAAAGTAGGGAAATTCAGGAAGAATTTATACATAAATTGCATTTATGTAGTCTGTAAGTGACACCTGTATATCTCTGTGTTACATTTATTCTTCTTAGCAGATTGAGAACCCCTGAGAGCAGACTGCTTACTATTCTTGGGGTCAGATCAGTGTCTGACCTGCCTGGCAGTAGTAGAAACTCAACATATCTTTAATGAGCAAGCAAATGTAATTCATTCATCCATTTAGTTGCCTATAATTAAATACAAGCAAGTCTAAGTTGGATTCTAATCTAAAACATATGTATGACTGAATAAATTTCCAATAACATCAAAAATGAAAATACAGCCAGAAATAAGAATTGTAAGATGATGGGTTATGGGAGTACCAGTGAATAAGCAAGGGTATAAAGTTGGGGAAATGATCCGTTTTTAAAAGTAAGGAAATTTTATGGGGGAAGTAAGCTTCTATAAGAGCTTGATGGTAAGATTCTTGAGAGAATCATCTCTAAAATCTGTACTATTTCATTAGAACCTCACATAACTTTGAGGTTTTGCCTTCAGGTGTTGACTAACTCAATGAATATAATAATGCTAATTACCAGAAATTCTAATTTGAAAATCGGTGCTTAGGTATTCTGCCTAGAAGACATTTTTTGTTTTATATAATCAAAAATGTCTGTATATCTCTGTAAGCCTCTGACACACTTGATTAACAAATCTATTCCTTTCTTATAACCTAAAAAAAATAGCTGTTGCATATGTGGCAACTTTTTGTGCCCTAGAAAATTTTCAGAGCTGCTTTTGCATATTCATCAGTTACAACCACAAAGACTTTTCTTGATTAAAGTAGTTTCCTGTTTTCTACCATTTTGTTTTTCTAACTATATAAATGTAGAGTGATTAAAATTCTCATGGTTCCACAAATATATTTCTTAGATGTTTTTCTGATAATTGCATTTTCTTTGAGGCTATCTGATCATGAATGTTCTTCTATTTTGTCATATTTCAGTCACATTTTTAAAGTGGACTGTGATCGGAGCTAAAAATCAGCACTGTGCTCTTTATGAAGAAGAGAGACAAAGCACAGAGAGAATGGAGCATAATCTAGCAGCCACAAAAAATATGTACCAGTACAGGGATTAGTGATTTTTGTTTCCTTAGAGAGATAATGTTGGGCACACCAGCAAGAGGTGCTTCTGGGTTAAGGGACTGGGCTGAGACTTTGGTGATTGTGCAATGAATAATATACTCACTGATGGAGCATGCCTTGGGTTCTCAGGTAGGGAGTGAATTGATAGGAAAGTAAACAATGGAAGGGCAGGATATATTTTCTTCCCTTCCTCAGTAGCCTTATAGCCTTCTGTCCTAAAATTCTATTCAATATAAGCAAGCTATATTAGACAGTTCAGTCAAGGTTAAGACAGGAGGCAGAACCTATAGCAATAATTCGAACAAGAATATTTTCTATAAGGTCATATTAACTAAGTTCCAAAAGGCATAATAAATGAATTGTGTCTGCAGAGAGCAGCTACTACCCCTAGAGGAAACATACAAGGAAAAGACTACTCCAACCCACTTATTCTCCCAACCCTGCCTCCATCACCCTCATCTAAAGCCTTGATTATTTTGCTTAAACCATCAAAGTATGTTTTATCTTGGTATATATAAAAGGTTGACAGAGAACATAAAAAAGTATTTTTCTGATGTGATATGTGAGTAATTGGAGTAGGTGCTAAGATTGGGAGAGAAATAGTGGCAAAGTATGTTATTTCTATTTTAATAATCTAAGGGTGACTATATAGCACAGTTCTTATTGTTTATCATATTCATTGGGAAAAAACATTGGGAGAAAAAATTTACAGAATATAAAGGCTAAAGGCTGATTCAGGACCTGGAGTCAGTGGCCCACAGAGTAATGGAAAAAATTGTCAGGGTGCCAGAAAACTTGTTTTTATTTTATTTTTTTCTTTTTTTCTTTTAAAATTTTTTTAATTAAAATATTTTAAAATTTACATATACTTGCCATTAATTGTAATCCCCATCACCATCTCACCAGTGCACCATCACCTCAGTCCCTCGTGT
>JAGFMF010011756.1:7271217-7317642 GCA_019455555.1 Galemys pyrenaicus | reverse complement strand
CTTTTTTTGATATGTGCCATTCTCACTGGGGTGAGGTGGTATCTCATAGTGGTTTTGATTTGCATTTCTCTGATGACAAGAGAAGTTGAGCATTTTTTGTGGTGTCAGAAATACTTGCCAAAGTATAAGTCCAAGTAGTACTCCTACATGCCACCAAAGCAGTGCCTCAGGAGGAATGAAAGACTAGAACCAGAGAAAGAAGCTCCTTCTTCTTTTGCAGTGTCCCTCTACAGACCTCTAATAACAAAGCCAAACAATGATCAGCTACAAAAAGAGAAACATTTATAGGGTCTGGCTTGAGTGTTATAAAGATGGACAAAAGGAGGATAGATTTGGAGTTTGAGAGGCAATGTGTTAATAGCCATAACAGCACCTTTGCTAGGTTCAGGAATATGGTGGTTAACAAGATAAGGTCCTTATCACTGACTCTACCAACTAAAGAGGAATATAAAGAAGTGGGAAAACCATAGCAAGAGATAGGTATAAGGGCAATATAAAATTCCTCTACCCACCAAAAAATGAGAGAGAAGGGATTTAATAGTTATTAGGTACTTAAACTGCCAAGTATTCTAAGTATGTATTATACCTTTTAATTTTCACAATTGAAACCAAGGTTTGAATTATTCTAGTTTTATAGTTCAAAGGTCCAACTATTCTCTTTTCTATTCCACACAAGATTTTTCCAGTTTAAGTTCTTTTGAACATGATTTAAGATGAAGTTAAAATTTTTGCCTGAAATTTTTATCCTGTTTAAAACAACTTTTCTGACATTATTTAGTGGACAGCTGGGAACAAGAAAGGAAAGTGAGAAATGTAGGTTGGTGTGGGAAGTCCAGGTAGAGGTCTGGATATTTGTCACAGACAAACATGGCAAATACAATTCTGTCCAAAATATTATAGGTCTTTGAAAGTCAGTCATCTTTCTTGCCACCTCCAGCAACCTACATTCTTTTTTTTTTTTAGCTCTTGCTTAGTATGTTTAAACCATCTAAGTGTGTTTATATGACATATTTAAATGATTGACAGAACAGAAAAAATTATTTTTCTATTATGAATATGTGAGTAACTGGAGTAGGTGCTGAAATTGGGAGAGAAATAGTGGCAATGAGTATGTTGTTTCTATTTTTATAATCTAAGGTTGATTCTACATGTCACAGTTCTTATTGTTTATTAAATTCATTGAGAAAAAATATGGGGAGAAACAATTTACAGAATAGAGAGAAAACACACAGTGATTTTGGATTAACAGTCTGTTTAAGGGTCACCTAAGCTGCTTTCAAAAGTATAAGAGCCCTGATTGATCAAGAGGTCAATTGGTCAATGTTAGTCAATTTAAATGATACACACTAAATGTTGACTTTCACAGGCCTTAGGATATCTCCTGTGGAAATTTTTTTTTGTAAATTACACAAATAAAACAAGGCCTATACCATACAACCATAAGTGGATTCAGTCACAAATGAGGAATATAAGAAAACATGAGTGAATGTTAATTCTCTGACCAATTATTCAGCCACTTCTTCTTTGCCAAACTTTTGAGTAGTGGTTTCTAGAGGCTGTCCCTGAGTGGGAAGATGGCATCAGTGGGTAAGGAAAGAGCAATATTTGAGGGATTTATAATCAGGAGTCTGAGTAACTTGAATACAACAGCAAAAAGTACAGAAGTAAAGAATTTATAAAGTAGTCCTAAAGAAAAATGCAGAGGAAAAATTGGCTGTAAGTCACACAAAAGAGGAAAACCAAAGTTTGTAATGAAATGTGAACTTGTAAATAGTGAAGAGATGTGAATCTATAAGCTGGAAAGTCTGTTGCCATGGAAGGACTCTGGGCCTTCAGATTACTGGAATGACCTCTGTATGGCAGGCTGTTAGGTATATAACAAATGGTCTCCTCTGCTTCCTGCCACTATGTTTCCAACTTCCCTTGCAGTTACTTAAGTGTCATCATACAACTAAGAATACTCAATGGAACATGCACGAAAGTGATGTGGATAATTTCTTGTCCAAGACTTTAAAGAAAGGAAACTTCCTCCACACTTTTTTGCTGCTAACCTAGATGGATATAATTAATGACGCCCAGAGGATGAGGGAGATATGAGGTGGAACATTTCTGGATCCCTGAATCTAGATCCTGAATATCCACATCAAGGAAAACTGTAAACACTTAGGAAATATGCACCTTCATCTATTACATAACCAAGGACATAGACACACACACACACACACATATTCATGCACAAACACTTTACCAAGGAATAAACTTGTATTTGAGTCATTATTTTAGAGTATTGTAGGAGAGGATAAATAATTTTTCCTCACCCTTTGATTTCTTAGCTGAGGCCTCTGTAATAAAACAGATTAACATGAGAAAAACAGAATTTTATTAAATTGTATACCTCACATACATTGGGAATAATCAGAGAAAATGGTTCACTCCCTGAGGTGGCTTAATATTTTAGACTTAAATACCATCTGAATGGGGAAAGAGGAAGAGAAGCTTAGGCTTTTAGGGGAAAGGATGTAGAAAAGATGAATGTACTCTAGAATAGATAGGAGGTATGAGAATGTATGAGAGTTTGTCTGAGTGTGGTGTCTATCTCTAGTCTCCTGTGATAAGAGTTAATCTTTCCTAGTTTATAAAACTCCCAGCGAGAGGCTTTATGAAAACTGAGTTCCCTTTGAAAGGTCTGTGTTTAGACAGATAAGGGGAGTCCAAAGAAACCTTTACCTGTCCTCTTTTTTAAATATTTACAGCTCAATAGACCAAAACAGTATATCCTAAATTCCTACATATTTGGGGGTGGGGGGGGGGGGAGAAGGGACATTCTGTTCACTACAAAAGCAAAAAATATATGATATTAGCTTAGCAGATGGGGAGTAGGTGGAAGGAACATACATGTCACAATTGGGAAAAGGAGACACCAGTGTTGTGCAGTAACAAAGTATTTAGTGACATTTGATAATGCTTTCCAAGTTCAGTTTATAGTTTTAAGAAGTGCCTGCCTATTAACCTTATAGCTCTAAGGAAAGTGGATACAAATACCCAAGATGTTAGCATGTGTTGGTTTTTCTCTTTGCTTATAGAAGGGTATTAGAAGAAAGAACTGAGTCCAGGGAGGAACTTACCAGTTCATATTTTCAGAAATGAAAAAGAATTGGTGGAGGGGAGGGGGTTCCTCCCTGGTGGTGCAGCTGGTCAAGCACCCCACTGTGAAGCATCCACGGTACAGCAGTGAGAGCTCAATCCCCAACCAGGGAGGGAACCCACATGGCACAGCAGACCTCTCCTGCCTCGCCCTCTGCTCCTTTCAACAGTGCATTTCAGTTGATCTGCCTGTTCTGGTCCTCACTCTGTCTATGGTGAATCCTCTCACCTCCCACGCCTCTGACCTATACCCAGCTCTTGTATGCATAAATAATCTTTAAAAAAAAAATTGGGAGTAGGGATATAAAAGAACAGGGGAATCAGACTGATTCTAGATCCTAAATATGTGAAAAATCAAGCAAAAATGGTTTTAAGTGTAAAAAAAGGTAAAGTTTATCAGGTTTGCAAAGTGACTCTGATTAAGGGAATTATTTTTCTACTCAAGTCTATGTTTCAAATGAATTTAGAGAGAGGAGGCAGAACATGAAGACCACGGAACAAAAAATAGTTGAGGATTACATCAGAAAGAACTGAGGATATGGTTGCTGTCTATTGAAACTTAACAGGAAAGGAACCCAAAATATCACATACCTGACAAAAAAAATTTTTTAGATAAAGCGATGTGCAACTCTCAGAACCCAAAATTTAAACCAGAAGCAGGCTGTATAAACTGTCTGCTTCCAAAAGAGCATACTCACAAACATGTGCTTCATATGTGGTTGTGAAGAATAACAAGCAAAGAGAACCTCCTAGAAAGTTCTCATGACAGCCATAACCAAACAGGTGGTTCCTCCCAAAGAGCAAAGCCTGGGTCCCATCAAAGACCTTCTCCACCACTCCAATGGAGGTTTTCTTTACCATACATGCCCAGGTAGATGTCATATATGGGTGAGGGACTGCACACTCCCCACTGTTCCTTGTTCAGAAGGGAGATGCTATTTCGGATGCCCTGTCTGTGTTCATGATTACTCATGGAAGCAAAGGGAAGTACAGGGGACCTTTCCATCTGTACATCTCATAGTGTAAGAAGCCACATCTGGACCTTTTGGATAAGAATGTGGGATTTTGGGTGTTCCTCTCAGATACCTAATAACTAAAAAGACATACTGATAAGTCACCAAAAATCTAATATTTCTGGACCCATATTTCCTAACCTCCCTCACAGGTAGTGTGAGTGAGTTCTAAGCAGCAGAGAGTAAGAAGAAATGGTGAGTTTTGTCTACAGATGAAGGCTTTGTATCCCTACTCACACTTTCTCTAGTCATTTGCTGTGCAATGACAAGGCTTTAGCATATAGTGGAGACACAGGATGAATGGAACCTGGCCCTTAAATCACCAAGATGCAAAAAATCCAGCTATTAGCAAGGAACCAGTGTCTCAGAAATAAGGGAAAGCTATTGTGTTTGAGCTAATCTACATTTTTGGTCTATTTGTTGCCATAATTGGTGTCACGCTAATCGAATTATAGTCCTAAAACTGCCTCCATCTCTGGGATTCCAAGTCATAAATTTTGTGGATCCACTGAATTTTGTTTGAATTCCACAAAAGCTAACATAATTTAAGAAATTACAAATACTCATTTCCTCAACAGATTTTAATTGAATACCACAATGCTGACCATATGTGCTGTGGGGATATTGCAAGGAACAGAAATTCGACCCTCAGACAAGGAGCTCAGAGATATTCATTAGGTCATCCAAAGAAAAAGATGAAAACTGGTAGACTATCTATAGATTTATTTCAAATATATCCCTTAAATATTCCACAACCTAGCCAAGTGGTTTATCTGTTGTCCAAATAGGTCCTCTAAGTCTCAGGTGCTGAGCTGCTTTATACAGATGTACAAATGTATACCAAAATGTATATAATATGACAGAATTTACTATTCTATATGCTGAGGGCTGCAGCAATAAAAATCAACAATAATCCCTGTCCTCATAAAGTCTATATCCTAGTGAAGAGAAGTTGACCAAAAACATAAAATAGCATACCAGATAGTCATAGTTGTAGGGGAAAGGTAAATAAAGTAGGCAAGAAGGTTGAGAGGCATGGATTTTTAATTTTAATAATTTTAATTTAAAAAGTACAGTTATTTTTTAAAATGTTAAAATAATTCCAAGAGCATGGTCAGGGAAGATACCAATGAAAAGATGGCCTGTGAATAAAGGTATTAAGGGAAGCAAGAATGAACTGTTATTTCCATACCTTTGGGAATTCCCAAATACCTTTATATGCCTGTCAAAGGCCCAGAATCAGTTTTTGATGCTAAATCATCAAAAACTTTTGTCGACTGCCACAACTAAATGTTGTTCATTTCTTCTTCTTCTTTTTTAATAAGTCTTTGAAGAACATTGTTGTTCTCTTATACAATCGATTCTTGGATTCTAGCTTCCTTATTCAAACACATATTTTCACTGATTCCCAAGTTTTGGGGAGCAACAAGCCAATCTGATTAGAAGAACCAAAGGTAAATAAATTACAGCTCTCTTTGCCTTAACCCCACACAACCTCCATCACCAGCTAACATGCTTTCATATCCACAAACGACATTTCCTCAGTATCCTTTCACCTTTCTCAATCAAATAGCTGTTCACACACCTCTCTCACATAAACTCTGCTATTTGTGCCTTATACACAAGGAATGCGTTCTTTAAAAGTAGAGAGCAATCTTTTGAGTCCAAAGAATGAAAATGTTAACACCCATAAGTTTAATTTGAGTGTGGGGAACAAGTACATATGGAGACAAAAAACAGTTTTGTTACTTTGAAGGCAAAGGGAAACAATTATAGTGTTAAGGTTCAGTTTGATCTGGGGTTAGCAGTGAGGCATGAGAGGTAACTTAGCACTTACTGATTTCAGTATCTTCATTATTACCAAAAGGAGGGTGAGAGGGAAAATCTGACTTACCTGGAAATCTTTTTCAGATTCTCACTGAATTTTTCATTGTCTGACCAAGTATACTACAACACCAGTTTATCATAAAGGACAACTCAGTAACTACAGAGCTAAATGTTCCCACTACTCTTTAAGGACTCTACAATTGTTTATCTTTAACATTTTTTAACAAAAATTCATGAACATGATTTAGGAACTGTCACTTTGATTTAGTTTCCATTTTAAATTCATAGATCCTGTTTTTTACTAACATCCTTCATTCCTCTTAGAAAAGCATAATCCTGTAAGAAGTATGATAAAGTACAGAACTCATTTCCAAATAATGTGCTCGAAATTTAAAGAAAGTTAAATGAATTTCTAATTTTTTTTTTCAAAGAAGTATGTAAAAAGACTAGCTAAAATTCAAACAGTTTGGGACAAATTCAGCACCCTTTTCCACGTGGGAGGTGAAAGTATGTGCTCAATGTGACCCTCTGTACTTGTTTTGGAAACGTTTCAAGAATGTGATTCTTGTACAGCACAGAGGGATAATTCATAAAAATGGTAATCCCTGGAACTAAAAACATTTTGTTAAGAAAAAAAATAGACTAAGCCCAGACTGAAACTGAAAAATAGGAACTTATCTCTTTCTGGATGGCCACCCAAAGACCAGTTTTGTAGCATACTTAGTGAGCATTGGCTTTGTTTTCCTTTAAAGAAGATCTAGAAAGCACAGGAGTATAAAATTCTCACATAACACTCTGCTAGTAAGTGATTCCAAACACTTTTTAAAATGTTAGTTTAATTCTCACAGCTCCCACAGGTAAAGAAATAAGCAGTGTTTGTGATAGGCTTTATCTCACTTTCTGCTGAAGAACAAGAGTCACAGTGACTCTGTAGCTGAAATGGAGCTGTAATTCCCTGGCAACCAGCTGAGGCACTGAGTTGACCTCATTCCACCTCTCTGCAAGTTGGGCGATTATGTTCCAATTTTGCTCTTACTTCTGTTTCTCTGAGGTATGGCAGTGAACTGTCATGGCCCATGCCTTCATGTAGAATCTGATGGGATTTAGGAGAGGAAGTAAGCATTTTACCAGATAGCAGCCTCATTTCTATTTCAAGAAAAGTCAACATTTAAGGTGCTGGGTCAAAGTACAGTAGTTGTTCTCCCAATGAGTAGTCCCTTTTTGTCTTAACATCTGCAGGGCTTAAATACATTTATAAAAATTTATATGTATCTTTGGATACATAACACACATATTGATAATGTTCAATGCTCAATATTTAGAGGATAAACAATAAAACATCTCTTTGTACTCCGCTCTAGTCATGTAATTCTTCCCACAGAGGCAAACAATGTGACCAGAATCTTAGAGATATTTGACATAAATACAAGAAGGTAAAGAGGGGGAAAAATAGATACAAATATATATTTATGTATAAATATTTCTTTTCATAAATTATAGCAAACTATACATATTGTTCTACTTATTTCCTTAGATAATTTGGCAATCATGCCCTACGATAACATAAATGCATCCTTATTCTTTTTTATAATAGTGTAATCTTACATTAAAAGCATAAACCAAACTTTAGCCAATCATTCACTGATGATTTTTTTGCTCTCACCCCGCCCCGCCTAGTAACATCAGTTCTATAGTCAGATTTCTAGAGTTGTTTTAGTTATTGGTTTGGCTTTATTTTACCCTTTGTTTTGTTTTTTCTCTATATTCTACATGTAAGTGAACCATCCAGTTTTCGTTTTTCTCCTTTGAACTTATTTTGACTAGCATAATCCCCTCCAGTTCTATACCAAGTTGTCCCAAATAGCAAGAGTTTATCTTTTTATTTTAGCTGCTGAGTAGTATTCTATTATGTATACATAACACAGCTTCCTAATCCACTCATCTGTCTGTAGGTATTTAGGTTATTTCATAGAGTGGCTATTGTAAATAGTACTGCAGTAAACACAGAAATGCAAATATTCCTTCGATTAGTGTTTTTTTTTTTATTTTTTCCATGTTGATACCTAGGTATAGAATTTCTGTCATATGATAGATTGATTTTTTAATATTTTTAGAAACTTCCATACTTTTTCCCTTAGGGGATGAACCAATCTACATACCCACCAATATTATATAAGACTCCTATTTCTCCATATCCTCACCAATACTGTTTCTGGTATTTTTGGTATAGCCATTCCCATAGATATGAGGCCATATCTTATTGTGGTCTTATTATGAATTTCTCTAGTGATAATGTGCATTTAATGTGCATCGTCCCTGATTTTTTTTCATGTGCCTGTTAGCCATTTGTATATCTTCTTTGGAGAAGTGCTTATTTCACGAATCTGCCTGTTTTTTTTTTTAATTGGGTTGTTTCTGTTGTTGTTGAGATATATGAGTTCTTTGCAGATCTTAGGTATCAGCACCTTCTATATTGTGCAAATATTTTCTATTAAATAGGGTGTCTTTTTTTTCCCAGTGGTAGTTTCATTGTGCTAAAGCTGTTTAGTTTGATGTAGTCATAATTGTTTATATTCTCTTTGACTTTCCTTGCTACTAGAGATGAATACACATTTCAGAAGCCTTTATTGTGGAGAGTTTTACGTATCTTTTTTTCTATTTTATAGTTTTTTTTTCTATTTTGTAGTTTCAGGTATTATGTTCATGTCACATAGTCATTTTGAGTTGACTTTTGTGTATAGTGTGAGATAGCGGTCCAGTTTCATCCCTTTAGCATGTGGCTATCCAATTTTCCCAATACCATAATCAAAGAGGCTTGTTTTCTTCAGTGCATATTCTTGACTTCTTTGTTACAGATAAATTGTCCATAAAGGTGTGGGTTCATTTTTGGGCTCTCAATCTTATTCCATTGGTCTATGTGTCTGCTTTGTTTCAGTGCCATATGTTTTGATCATTACAGCTTTGTAGTATAGTTTGAAGTCTGGGCATATCATACTACTATTCTTTTGTATAACCAGGGTCTTCTGTTGATACAATATGAATTTCAGTAATGTTTGTTATATATCTTTAAAGAATACCATTGAATCTTTGATAGGGATTACACTGAATCTGTATATTGCTTAAAGTAAGATAGACTTTTTGACAATGTTGATTTTTCCATTCCATCTAAGTTCTAATCTTTACATTTCTTTGTGTCTTCATTTTTTTTATTACCAATGTCTTTGGGTTTTCTTTGTAAAAGTCCTTCACCTTTGTTAAATTTACTCCTAGGTATTTAATTCTTTTTAATGTAATTATAAATGGTATTTTTTTGTTATTGATTTCTTTTAGCTCATTGTTTAAATATAGGAAGGCAACTGACTTTTGTATATTTAACCTGCCACTATGCTGAGCCAATTTATTGTATCAGTTTTTCCAGTGAAATCCTTAGGGTTTTCTATGTATATTAACATTCTACTTGCAAATAATGATAGTTTTACTTATTTCCAAATTTGGGTCCCTTTATATATATATATATATATATATAATATATATAAACGTTCTAGTTAGGACTTCCAACTTCATACAATGGTGAATAGTAGTGGTAAAAGTTGGCATCCTTGTATTGTACAAGATCTGAATGGAAAAGCTTTTAGTTTTCACCATAGAGAATGATGTTAACTGTGGGTTTTTCATATGTGGGTTTCTCATTTGTGAAGTTTTCTTCTGTTTCCCTCTTTTTTCCCCTCTGGGAAATCCATTATGTTCATAATGTCTTTTTTTGTAGCGTCAGATAATTCTCAGTGTGTTTCTTCAGGTTTTGTTTTGGTTTTTTTGTTTGTTTGTTTTTTTAACATTTCTCTTTCCTCTTCCATTGGTTGCTTTCTGCTAAACCATGGTATAATGCAAATTCAGGTTCAAAACTTAAAAAAAAAAAAAACCCTAGCTTCTGAATGTTTTCCATCTAATCATAAGCCTAACCTATTAGCTCTGTCTTCTATGGCTACTTTTAGATTCAAGCAATGAAACGTCACCTTAAAGACAGCAAACACTCTTCTAGTCCTGTACTCAGAAACCTAAGTTGTCACCTTATGAAAAATCAGGCATTTTTCCCTCATTTATAATGAGTAGGAGTATGTTTGTCCCAATTTTGCAAGCCCACCTTACTATTCTAACTTGACACATAGAACTAGGAGAAGACCATCACAGCTGTCATGATTTCAAAAGTACTTTGTTATACTTCTGATTCAGAAATTTTGTGGAACTATTGTTTATGACATCAGGCATTAGTTAAAATGTTAAACTGGGGTTTTAAATTAAAACTTGGGGGTGGGAAATGGGGTTGAGATGTTATCCAGAGAAAGACTTAACTGTCAAAATGAGAAAAGCAAAATCAGAGAAGATGGGTGAAGAGTCTAATATAATCTCTTATATGTGAGCTCTAAAGCTGGAAATGAAAAGTGGGTCTTTTTCTGACTCTGGACTCCTCTGTAAGACCTCCAGAACAGGTAGCAGTTTCCCAGGGACTTCCTTCTGCACAGAATTAGAAGTGAATTACTGTTAGCAGATACTAAGGAGCCAAAAGTCTTTTCAGACATCACACCTCATACATGGGTGGATAGTAGAGTATATGGGGTTGAGGGATGTCTCTGTCCTTTACCAAAAAATATTTTTCTGCTTTTTCCCCTCCTTTCTTTCCTATCCTCAATCTTTACTGTTTGTTGCCCTTTGTGTAAAAGGAGGAATGGGGATGATAACTTTTTCGAAAAAGTTCTTTACCCTTGGTCCACAAATACCCTTCAGGCATAACTTTATACAAAAAGAAAAACTAAAGGAGGGAGGAGTGTTAGCAACTTTCTGAAAGGACAGAGTAAATATTTTAATTTTGAAGGTCATATATGGGTTCTGTCTTAATCATTCAACTCTAACATGGTAGCTAGAGAGCAGACATAGACAATATTTAAATGAACTTTGTTTATGAATGCTAATATATTCTTTCACTTTTCTACCTCCATCTAAAAATATAAAAATCATACTTAACGTGGACCCACATAAAAATAGCAGCAGGCCAGCTTTGACAGTGTTCTTTATGTAATTTGCTGACCCCTGGCTTATAAGGTGTTTTTACTCCAGGATACTTTCATATAAATAACTCAGCCCATATTTTCTGTACTTTGGAGATTTAGTTTAGATATAAGTTTTGTAAGTTTTATAAATAATTGGGACAATTTATGTTTGGTATTCATTGTGCTTGTAATGTTTAAGAGATTTTTCACTTTACAGAATCTGATGGATTGACTGAGGAGATTCCAATTAAACTGTGTAATTGATTTAAGCTTGTGATTTTAAATTGAAAGTTGGAAGGAAATTTAACTACACTTATAGACACTGACAGGATGCTTACCAGAACTTGAGGGTCTATATTTATAAGTGTAATAATTTATTTTAAAGTTGTATAAGGTGAAGTTACACTGTTTAGGTAGTAAACTTGTCAAGCATCTGAAGTAATTTCATTAAGACAAATTTATAAATGCAGTGTAAAATGTTGAAACGAATTTGATAAAATAATTGCTGATTATTTAAGGATTATTATCCTATGCAACCTACTCAAGCAATCAAATCAAAGAATGAGGGAAAATAAAACTCTTAGAGATAAATTTATAATTGAAATAAGATGTTTATGCTGAACTTAATAGTTAATGAAAATGATGTTTTAAATCATGTAAGATTGCTAAATTTATATTTCTTAAATATCCAAATAACTGGGCTAAATCGTTTCTGTATAAAAGCATCTTCAGTTTTAAACTTGTGGTAATAAGAGGAACCCATAAAGAGCACAGTGATAGAAAAGGGAGCACTAGATGTCAACGTCTGGCTGCGAGTCATGTTGTACCAAATCAGACTGTGCCCACGTTGCTGTATTGGTACTGTATATCCGACATGTGCTCTTAATCCAAAGAAATAGCCAACTCAATCCAAACCACCAATAACAAATCAAAATTCATAGTTAGGGAAGGTGATAATGTTGCATTAGAGCAAAAATATTTTAGATCTTCAGTACAATGCCTACCAAACAGCTTGACAATATCTGTAATTTGAGAAATAGCTTTATAGAGAAATATAGACGAGAAAAGTGGTGTCCATATAAACCTGCCATCAGCTTAATCCAAAATCATTTCTCAACATTTAGAACAGAGATCAGCAAACTACAGTCTGGGGCAAAAATGTGGTCTGCTGTTTGTTTTCATACACACTTCACATAAAAAGCTTTCTTAAATTGTTTGACATAATTAGTTTGTGTTAAATGGGATTACATCATGTGATTTGAAGTCACTTGGTCTACAGTTACTGCTAGCTATCTCCTACCTGTTGACATACAGTGATTCTGTGGCATGAGCAGGGGAAACATAAAGCAATATAAATGTGTCCTGTAGTGCCCAGTACCAGATGTAGTGTGAAAGAAACAAGATTTGAAGTGTAGGAAGTCAGAAACTACTGCATAAAAGATTCTCCATTTCATCATGTATGTATAAATGAAAGCTAAAGTTTTCTCACCACCATCTACCCAAAACAGACATTCACTGCTGTCGGATAAGTACTTGATAATGAAGCATATGCAACTATAAATGCACCATATATTTTTATGGAAATCATGTGAAGCAAAATTTCTGGTTTTAGAATTTGTCTCTTCAGAGTATAAATCTATAGCACTTCTACTCTATCAAATATAACTGAGAGGTCACACATTTTATGCATTTATTTATACACACATTTATGTACCATATCAAGTCTCAGTGTAAACCTAGTACATCTTGGCCTGATTAAGTATGGCAGTTCCAGACAAAATGCTTTGCAAATCTGTAGGTAAGTGTCCTAAAGAAAGTAGTGTTTCTGTGGAAAAACTACATATACTCATCATAAGTCAATGATCGCTGTATGAATGATTTCATCTATTTTTAAGAGGAAACCTCAAAATTATATGAGCTTGAGGTCCCAACATACATGAATCTGACCTGGCCAGGACCACCCATCTGATGCCCAATATGTAAGGAGAGCTGCACTGTTTTCTCCTGTTGCTTTACCATGGTGTTGAACTCATCTTTTCATGCAGGCCACCATTATTGTATGGCCTATGGGATAGCCACCCTTCCTCTCCACAATGACCATCCTTGTATAAAGAACAACAGTGTGCCTCCCCAGCATTCCTGGACTCTCATTTAACATCTCCAGTACACAGGTCTTGTTGAGGGTAGAGTTGATGCAGTGGAACAGATCTACATTCCCTGCATTCCCCTGACTCCTCTGACTCTCTGGGTATAGGGTAAGAAGGGAAATTGGAACTTTGGCCTAGGGTTGGGGTTTGGTGGTGAGTGTGCAATAGCAGAAGTTACTTGTTGAAATTGCTGTAAATGTTGTATGGTGAAAAATCACAATATCAATTTGGGTAAAGAGGAAATGAAGGTTAGGAAGGAACTTCAATTCTGGAAAAAGCAAGGGATTGAGAGACTACATCTAAATGAGATTAAAATCCAGGAAGGTAAAAATATGGCTAGGCATTTATAGCCCAAGATTAGTAAATTGAAATTTAAGATTTCTTACAATGTTACCTCAATATAAATAAGTAAAAATCCATTCTGGAAAGAGTTTCCTAGTATCACAGATGTCCTTAAAGTGGAGTGTAGATTTGAGTCATTGGATATGGGAATGTGGAGGCTCAGGTATAAGGATGGACATCGACTGCACCTCAGGTGTGTCAGCAGGTAAGGTGCTGACTGCAAGTGAGGAGATGGCCCATGCCAAGGCATTAAGGAAAATGATGGCATAGTGCATTGGTGGGTCAGGGAAGATGGTGGT
Organism: Galemys pyrenaicus; assembly: GCA_019455555.1. Lineage (NCBI taxonomy): Eukaryota > Metazoa > Chordata > Mammalia > Eulipotyphla > Talpidae > Galemys > Galemys pyrenaicus. Next base: position 7,303,825 of record JAGFMF010011756.1, on the reverse strand, counting down.
ACCTCCAAATAGCATCATCTTTGGAGGAATATGCTCTTCTTCAGGATAAAGAGTAGTAGTGTAGATCCTTTGTGGGGAGCACAGAGAATGCCTAACAGGAAAACACTGGAAGATTATTATCTCCCTTGAGATTTCAGCTATTTTTCCAGAAGTGAAGAATTGTTTTAGTCCTAAATGTCTTCTCCAAAACCATTTGTATGCCTGAAAAAGAAATGAAAATTGAGTCAGCTGTAAACATCTATGAGTGTGAAAAATCTCTGAAAATATAATTTGGTCTTACAACAACAGGGTTACTTGCTTATGGTAACCCTTGTTATCCAAATATCTGTAGATGGCTCTTCTCCAAAGGGTTACAGGAGGAACCTGGTAGTTTCTGAAAACTATGTCAAAGTGAAGATGACATTTCAGGGACATCTGAGAGTCAGGGTGCCTGAGATAAACCTGCTTGACAAATCCAGCCACATTTTCAGAGTAGACCCCCAGATCACTGACAGCGCCAGCTAACGATTTGTTCATTCTATTTTCTCGTGGAAAAAAAAGATAGCAATTTGGCAAGTAACCACTATTGAATTTTTAGTCCTAAAAATCTTTTTCAATGCAGGTCATCCTTTGAAAACTGAAAGAAATGGTGTTTTTATATAGGACCAGGGGTCCATCTCCATTAGCTGCTCTTTCTAGACCATCTTGTGCTAACATGTACATCAAATTTTGTGAAAGGTGCTTTCTTTGATCTATCCTGTCAGCTATAAGAGAGACCCTTAGCCTAACAGAGGTCTGACTAAAAGAGCAGACTTCAAAGTGTCATTTTCAGAAATAAGCCCTCTCTTCCAGATCTGTGTGGGTTTTTTAATCACATGCTGCTGACAGAATGTTCCTCATTGTTTTTGTTTTCTGACGTCCTTTATCCATCCAGTCTTCTGCACAATATCTACATCTGGGTTTTAAGGTGGCTTATAGCATACCTAACCACAGAGAAAGTTCTTCCAAAAATCAAAACAAAAACCACAGCATAGTCCCAGATCTTCTCTCTAATTATCTCCCACCTGCTCTCCATTATCCAATATATTTCTTTTAGGATCGTGCTGATTTAGATATCCATCCCCAGCTTTAATTCAAATGGCATGACTGATGTGACCAAATGTTACATACTAAATTATTTAGAAGACCACACTGTGATTCTCTACTCATTTCTCAGTAAACATTTTTTGACATTCAGTCACATAAACCTTATGAAATTCCTTTAAAGCAGTGTTACCCTTTGTTGTTTGCAGTTGATTGTTCTGCTCATTTTTTAATGGGCTTATTGCCACATTATAGATCATTTTATAATTAATAAAACAAAATCATATCAACAATCTTAATCACTAATTGAAGTACATTGTCATACTTAACGTGTAAAATGAGCTGAAGCCCTTTTTAATTAGAATTTTTTTGTGTGGGAATAATGTTTGAAAATAGATGTTTATATCCCTTCTAATGGACAATGTTGGGCATTACCATTTTACTGATATGATGCTTAGAAGAGCATTCTGTGTTCTAAGCTGTTCTTCCTATGACCTTTAGAACTTGTGTAAGAGAAGAGTACAGTTTGTAAAAGGATGTTTTTGTTTGTTTTGCTGGTTTTCATAGGGCTATATTCCATCTCAATTACATAGCAATGGCAGAAGTATAAGAGTAAGCAAAAACCACTGCACACCCCTATTTTCACCATGCCTATTGATGTTTCATAGCCAAAAGCAAGTCATTGGGTTAGGTTAATGGTATAGGTAGAGGCAGATCACCTTCCCATGGTAGACGGGTGCTACCGAGGGAATAGTGAATAATTGAAGCCATCAGTACCAACAACCACAATGCAAGATTAGACTTCACAATCTAAAAGGATATATTCCATTAAAAGACCTAATAGGAGGTATAAATTACATAAACCAATACCTTACATGTAGTCCCTTCTCACTAGCATCACAAAGAGAAAATAGCCAGAATAGCTTTACTAGTCACTGCACAGCTTACATCCCAAATGAAGAACAGCTTTCCTGACACACACAATAAAAGGGGATGTGAACGTATGGGGACAGTAACAGGAGAGTTATACAGCAAAGAATAGTGGGAGAAATCTGGACTTCATCACTGGAGACCACAGCAAGCTTTTCTTCTAGAGCCAGCAACAAATTGCATGGTGTTTTTAGTTCCCTACAGATACATTTTGTTCCATCAACAATATGGTCAACTCTCCCAGGGCAGTCATGTTATTCTTCAACATTAAGCACCTGTGATGTAGCAGGTGACCTTCTAGATACTAGAGCTACATCTGTGAACAATTTATACAGAATCCTAGCCCCAGGGCCTCCTAACTCACGTTCAGTAGATGTAATTTCAGCTGGTCCAAGAGCAGGTTTCTCACTTGAAGCATCTCAGGAATGCGTCAATTTTCTGTCAAAAATTCTTAGAACATATTAACCATTATAACTAAACTCGTTTGGTTTGTTTCTTCTTGTCAGACACTCTATGTTCTTTACATATGTGATTTCATTTAACATAAAAACCTTAAAGGGCAAATGCTACTACTAATAATTCCAGGATTACAATGTTAGGAAGTAGCAGAGCAATAAACCAAATGCAATCCAGGCGGCTGACCCCGGGTCTTTGTTCTCAAACATCATGTTTAATTTCCCCAGGGACAGTTTCTCAGTGTTTTACTTAACACCAAAGCATGTTTTTATTGTTCTTGTTTTAATTAAATAATGAAAATGTATTTTACCATCGTTTGACACTGTTTTTCATGAAATTTTAATTTTGACTTGGATCAATTCTACAAATATTCATTGAGCAACTATTCTGTGTTCTTTGCAATGGTCATTGCTATGGAAACACATCTTCCTCTGAACAGTTTGCCATTTTGTGGGGTTTTCACTTATATTTGTTTACACTTAAGTGGGGGGAAGGGCTTGGTGGGAAGAGTTTAATTTAGAGCTCTCCTTCAAGGAACTCCCATAACATCCAGTTCCTCTAATCTGTAATGGTGCTATTCTGCAACTCTACCAGAGACCAGACTACATTAGAGAAGTTTTTAATTTGCAGGGATCATCCTAAAATCCAACTCACTGTAGAATTTATCCAGACTCTCACAAGTTCATGTCCTTTCCTTGTAACAATCATTACTCTTCTCTTGTGGAGATGATTTCTGTTCTACCATCTTTCAGGGTCTCTCTGAACCAATATAGATCCCTTCTACCTGATGCACATACAAGGCATCCCCTTGAGTGTAGTTCAGATGCAAGAAGAGCAGAGTAGAACAAGGAATCTTCTTCTATGATCTTAATCTATGAGCTAAAATCTTGTGCCAGTTTACTGCCACCAGTGTGGAAACTTTCTCCTGATACCCAGAATGAGCACCTCTCCACACTGGTACTCTTTTCATGCCCCTTGGGCTCCAATGTCTATCACTTGACCAAGCTTGCAAGTAGCAACCCTCATGACCATGACAGGTGTTATTACCACACACTTACCTCCCTCCCCCAGCATGATACTCTACTCACGTCCTTCAAGTTCATTCTTCCTATGGAGGTAACCTCACCACCCTGGCTAGACTTTGGCACTGCACACCTCATCCCCAAGCAGGAACACCTACCTTGCTCTATCCTGTCTCATGGCTTTAAAGCTATATTGTGTAGGAAGGGAAGAGGATAAGAAATAAGAAAAGGAAAAGCACATACTTTAAATTTTCAGTCTTTCCTGCTACTTTAGAGCTTGATGAACTCAGGCAAGCTACTGCCCTTCTCTGAGTTATCACCTAATAATGCATTTGGCATAGTCCAAAGAAGAAAGACTTTGGAGTCAGAGATGTCTGGGTTTATAATTTAGTTCTGCCACTGTCTTAGTCTGTTTGGGCTGCTATAACAAAATAGCCCAGATTGGATGGCTTATAAACAGACACACAGTCTGGAGAGTGAAAGTCCAAGTTCAGGATGTCTGCACTGTCAGATTCTGGTGAAGACCCTCTTCTATGCTGCAGAGTCCCTACTTCTTATTCTGTCTTCACATGGTGGAACAGTGGCTAGGAAGCTTTCTCAGGCTTCATTTATAAGCGCCCTGCACCGATTCATGAGATTCATTCATCCCTCTCTGCCTTCATGGCTTAATTGTGTCCCAAATGTGCCAATTCCTAATATCACATTTGACAACTAAACTCCAACATATGAATCTAGGGGGAAAGGGGGTAACTGGGAGAGCATTTGACCTCAGGCAAATCCTTGGCACTCATTTATAAAATGAAACCTGTTATGGGGATTAAATATGATCATTTATACAAAGAACCAGGCATTCATAGAAATTTGACAATTTCTATTGTTATCTGTAAATAGAAATGCCAAAAACATCTATGCTATGGTGATTTGTGGAGTTTCATGATAACAGATGTGAATATGATAAATGCTAAGTATATAATTGTTATTTATGCCCCTTTTGTGGCACATATATTGTCTTGTATTTTTGTGCATATATTTTCTCAATTATGTTGTAAATTCCTTGAAGGAAGGAGCTTATTATTTGCTCATTTTGTAATATCGGCAGTACCTAGTAGAGTTCTTGGCATGTATTAATGGGGAGTTTAAATCACAAAGATTAAATTTGGGGAGTTTTGTTCTAGCGAAATTTTTAGTAATTATAAATTTGAGGGCATGGTAGAGACATAGAAAGTGTTATTAAATAATGACTGGATAGTTCTATGTAAGAGGAATTAAAACAGGAATAGGAAGAATAGGAAAGTGGAAATTTATAAGTTATCTATTTACATGAGCAACTGAATAGAATCTCCCACATTTGTATGTTTATAATGTGGTCTCAAATAATCATGGTTTGAACATGTTAGTTTCCTTTTGCTCTCCTGACAATAATTACTTGTATTAAACATGGGTAGGGAAATATTTTTGTCTGTCTGGACAGGACTTAGAGCTAAGCAAGGGTCATCACCAAGGTGTTGAGTCACAAAACAGATGGGTAGGGGGATCTTAAAGTAAATGAGGAACAGACTACCAATCCATTTTTGTCTGACCTAAGACCCTGATCAACTGGCATTCCCCTTACTATATCAATACCCAAATTAAAATGTCAGGAACAGTTGAAAAGTCAGCAAACCTCAACTTCCTGTTTTCCAGAGAAAGAATGAATATGAATATTTGAAATCACAGTTACTCCAGGATCCCTCACACTAGTACCTCTTCTCCACATCTCTCTAATTTACAACATGGTTTATTGCATTAAAGGCATTTCCTATCCACAGGGGCTATTACTATGAAAATAGGTTCCTATGAAGGGGTCCTGTTACCCCTGTGAAGATCAGAAACCTGTAGAACACTTACTTAGTGCTTGAAAGTGTTGTGTTTCTTCCCATTGTATATACTGGCACTAAAAAATAGGAAGTCTGAAAAATTTAAATTTGAAAATGTATACCTTTGTCCTGCTAGGGAAGACTGTAAGTCAGGTTAGCAATACTAAGTGTCATAAATGGAGTCTAGCAAGCACTTTTATTGTATTTCTTTAACATTATTAAAAGGATTGGTACTTTTTCGTTTTGAGAGCATCTTTATATTTTTAATTTATTTATCTTTAATTGAGGTAATATTTGGATACCCCCATTAGGTATTGCCACCATAGTGCACCCACCACCAAATGACCATAGTTCACCACCATAGTCTGTTCTGCTTTCTTCCTTCTTTGTTCTCACCCTTCCTTTACCTCTCTCATTTCCCTTGGTGCTTCAATTCTATAGTTACCTATCAAGAATTATTATTTTTTTTAAGATTTATTTATTTATGCATACAAACACTGGGGTACAGGCCAGAGGTGTGGGGGGGTGAGAGGATTCACCACAGACAGAGCGGGGAGCAGAACAGGCAGATCAACGAAAGTACACTGCTGAGGGGAGCAGCGGGCACAGCAGGAGAGGTCTGCTGCACCATGTGGGTCCCCTCCCTGGCCGGCAGCAGGGATGGAACTCGTGCTGCAGTGGTTGCGGTTTGCTTCATAGTGCGTTGCTTAACCCACTGCGCCACCAGGGAGGCCCAAGAATTATTATTTTTTAAGCTTATCTGATTCAGTTATTTTATATTTCTCTTATTAGTGGACTAGCCTTTCCAGCTCCCTCCAAGTTGTCACAAATTGTATGGTTAATCTTTTTGATTGCTGAGTAATATTCCATTATAAATATATATATATACCACATCTTCTTGATCCACTTGTCTGTTTTGGGACACTTAGGATATTTCCATAATTTAGCTACAGTAAAGAGTGCACCAATAATCATGGAAGTACAAGTTTCCTTTCAAATTAACATTTTAAAATTGTTCAGGTATATGTCTTAGAGTGGAGTTACTGAGTTGAATGGCAGATCAATTTTTGCTGTTTTGAGCCACCCCACATTGCTTCCCATAAGGGCTTGACCAGTTTGCATTGTCATCAGCAGTGTAGGAGAGTTCTTTGTGGCTTCTATTTCTTTCAAGATTATCTTATAGTGCCTTTTGTATAGCTCTTTTATCACCTTTGTTAGGTTTACTCCTAGATGTTTGACTTTTTTCTTGATGTAATTGTAAATGGTATCACTTTCTTAATTTCTTCCTCTTCTATGTCTTCATATATAGGAAGGCAACTTTATATTTTTGGTGCATTGACTTTATAGCCTTCCACTTAGCAAGCACTTTCAGAGAAGCATCATTTCTCTTGTAATTACAATGTTCTCTACATTTCATTGTGCAGTGGTTGACAATCAGAACCCTGCCAAAAGTACATCTGGTGAGCAGGATTTTTTTGGTCCCAATCATTGCAATAGAAAACGCTAGTGAAGAATCCTGTGTTTATGAGACTACAGATAATTTCCCATTTTTGCCTCCACTGAATGACTTGGGGCATGATGTCTATAGTTGTGAGAGTTTTGAGCTGTGATATAGATGAGATTTATACAAAAGTTTTTCAAGGCATGAAAAAGACAGAGTAGGACAAATAAGAAATAAAGCTTGCCTGAATCTCTACATTTACAAAATTGAGTAGACTAGGGGTATTGCCGGTGAAGTCAGTTATCCTATTCCTAAATTATGATCACAGACATAAGTAGAACTCTAAAGATTGCAAACTTAAAAATATAAAGGAAATGACTGCAAATTTTCATGGCCATGGAGTAGTCCTGGAGTTTGTGGACAATCTAGTATTACTATTTTGAAACGGAATTTGCAAATAAGACTTGTTCTGTTGCCTTCTTCCACCCAGTTTCCTCTGTGTGTGTTTGTGAGGAAGGGTAACAAATTCCAGAGAGAAATATAAGACCTACATAATCTATCAGTTGAAAAATCATTCCTGGATAAGCAAATATCATTAATATATAGTTATGGTACATAAGATTGTGCCAATATGAGTGCAAAAAATTTCAGCTGACTTATAATGAAGTACAGCTCTCCAAAACCAGAATTTATTAATCTCCAAACATTGGTTCCATGACATCATTGCTCAACCCTTTGATTCAAGTAGACCTTTGTAAAGCAAGGTCAGTCAATATTAGACAGATTAGTAAAACTTGTTGGACCAATAAAATTTGAGAGGGCCTTGTTAAAAGGAAATTTCATCAATTTCATGGAATTTTGCACTTTTCTATAATTTTTGCTTACTGGACAAGACTGTACCTTTCTCTTTTTGAGTCAGTGTTTAGGACATGTTTATGGGTACCTTCAGATGGATGATAAAGTATGACCAGATGGAGTGAGCAGCTGTGAGCCTGCAAGGTTTCTAATGTGCATTTGCTAGGATCAAACACACTGGTAAATGGTTTGCAGCAACTTTTACTTCATTCTGACAGTGTCTTGTGCCATATGCCTAACCCCCTTACTGCTAATCTCTTTTCCCAGGATGACTTACCATAGCACATGAATGATCTATCCTATGAGAACAGTTGTCTACTTGTTTTGAGTAGGCTTAAAAGAATGAAAATTTTATACTAGATACTTTAAGTTTCTGGGTTCTTTTGAAAGATAAAAGTAGTCAATTTGCATTGGTTTGCATATTTCAGACAGAACCAAAAGCTAAATTCGTTCTTTGTTCAATAGACATATAAGATATAAGGTAATCAACAGGACACACAAAACAGATGTTCTCATGAGTCTCTAATTGTGAAGAAAGAATTTGAAAAATGAAGAAAACAACGTAGTTACAGATTGTCATATGTGCCATGAAAGAAACATGACCTCATAGAGATGAAAGGCTTTGAAAGTTTAGAAAGTAGTAGTAGTAGGGTTTCAGCCTGAAAGACAAGAAGTAATTGAAGAAAAGGTCTCAAAAAATAATATTCCAAGCAAAGAACATTGCCAAATGCAAAACCAGATTTACCTAGCTGAATTTAGTCGCTTGATGGACAGAAATAAATCTAATATAACTGGAGTATAGTAAATAAAAGGAAGAGCAATAAAATTGGAGGGCTGACAGATTCAGCCCAGAGCAAATTCATCCAAGTCCTTAGAGGTTTTGTTCTAAGGACAATGGGAAGCCATTAAGAGTTTTTAAGCCTATGTGTGATGTGATTTAAAGAAAAGCACTCTTCCTTCCTTGAATAGACAGTCTTATCCATAACTCAAAACCAGTATTGAAAGTAGTCTACTCCCAGATTCAATAACTGCCATTAGAAGTCCACTTTCTTGAAAATTTAGTACAAGCAGTCCTTTATGTCCATCTCATATTTAATGATGGAGTCATGAACCAAGGGAATAGGTCAGGGTTATTAGACTTTAGAAGCTTGAAGGAAGACTCTGACAGAGCCAGAATTCAGACCTCCTGAGCTAATATGAGGCTCCCTAGGATCTGTGAGTACCTAACCTGCAGAGCTGAGATGGGACACTTGAGGATGTGAAGGTGTTTGCTGGTAGATGGTGCTGATGTCTCTGAATAGACATTTGTAGGTTTTCTCCAAAGAAACCACCATGAGTATTAAAGGGTGCTCAACATCACTAATTATCAGGAAAATGCATATCAAAACCACAATACAGTATTACTTCATACCTGTTAGGTCATTGTTAAAAAGTAAAAATTCAGAAAAATAATGTTTTTAGAAGGATGTAGAGAGAATCGGAACATTCTAACACGATTAATGGGAATGTAAACTGGTACAACTGCTATAAAAACCAGCTACTATTAAAAAAATAGAATTATGTGATTTAACAGTCCTTCAATGTGTTTATCCAAAGAAAGTGAAATCAGGATCTGAAAGATGTATTTTTATACCCATGTTCATTATAGCACTATTCACAATAGCTAAGAGGTGGAAACAATCTGAGTGCCCACTAATAAATGAGATTTTTTTAATGTGGTATATAAGAACAATGGAAAATTACTCAGCCATTAAATAACAATACCCTGCTATTTGCAACAACATGGATAAATCTGGAGGAAATTATGCTAAGTGAAATAAACTTGTCACAGAACAACAATTACTACATGATTCAACTTATATGCAGTATCTAAGATAATCAAATTCATAGAAACAGAGAGAGTGGTATTTGCCAAAGGGAGGACGGGGTGGGGGGGGGAGCAGGGGGCAGGCAAACAGGGGAGTTGTTGTTCAATAGGTATAACATTTCAGTCATGCAAAATGAAAAAGTTTTAGAGATCTGTTAACAATATTGTGCTTATCATTAAGTGTAAATTTTGTTACAAGAGTAAATATATTATGTGTGTTTCATTATCATGCACTGTAACCTTTAACAAAGATCTGCTGTATCCCTGAGAACCACTGAATCACCCCTTAACACTTTTGAAATGGTGCTCTTGATTTGACCTACTTGCTTTCAACCGTAACAGTGCAAAAATTGTGACAGATAAAACATACTGCAGCCTTGTGTCAAGAAACCCGAAGACTTTAGGAAACAGCATTAATAGAATGAGAGAGCATATGTGGGAGCATAGGGTGAGGTCAAAATAGTAAGATGAAATCATCTAATGATAGGTGACAGATGAAAACAGAGGAAAGGGAGTGTCTCATCCAAAATGCGCATTCCTGATTCTCCCCAAAGGGACAAAATTCTGCCCTTCCATGGCTCCCTTTCCTTTCTAAATTCAGTAAGTCAAGCACAGGTATAGAATCCTTGAGAATATTTCTGCAAATCCCCAGGCAGAGTTGCCTTCCTCTTTACCCCTTCACCATCTAAACTGCTTTCCCTGGACTTAACTCTAATCATATTCTGGGCATTGTTACCACCATTCCATGGGAAAACTCTGTATGCCAATTCTCTAGTACTGTTCTGAGACAGAAAGGATTATGATTCAGTAAAGGAAATTTTAGCTTGATCAAATCTGTAGAGTTTATCCCAAGGGTATTAGATTTACTCTGCCACAGGAATCACTTATTATTTATTACCATCAGTCTCATACCCAAAAATAATATGTCACTGGACCCCAGTCCACAATTGGACCATCTCCAAAGACTGTTCCATAACAGAGAAAGGAAAAGAAACAATTTTTGTCCATTGACATTTGTGCACTCAAAAGACTTTTCCCAAACTAACAAATACTAAATGATAAATACCCACAGTGTTTTCGGTTGTATAGATGTGATATGTTCCTAACACTATTAAAACTGAAAATGAAATTTTAATAATTTTCTTAACACTTTTGTTTTAGATCATGAGACCAAATGGAGTCCCAATTAGGATCTTTCAAAACCTTCTCTGTAAATTTTCAAATTTCAGCACCAGTGCCAAATCCCCAACTAAAGGGGAGCCAGAGCGTAGGCAATAGTGCCCATTGCCCTTCCTCTAGGAACTGCTGCAGCTCGACACATTAGAAACACCCCCCATTAGAAATGGTGGACAGTCTCTATACAGTGCCCTTTTTCCCTGGTAATCTTGAGGTTTAAGGCAAATCATAAGCATTACTACTCATAGGAAGTTTGGTAATTTATTATTTTTTTTTTGGTAATTTATTTTTAAATGATATATAAGTAAGAGTACCTAAGCTTCATAACCTTTCAAAGTCTCTGCTTTTTTCTCTTTCCCTTTTTTAACCACTTATAAAACTATATAAATTCTTAGATAATTAAAAGCAGTATATTTCTGAAGGCTCTAATTTTTTTAATTTAAAAAATGGTTCCTATTGAATGCCTTTTCTTTAGATATTCAAAGTTTTCTTGATACTATATTCCACTTTACCTCCAACTTGTCATTTTCCTCTGCTTTTTCAAAATTATAGTAGTGTCAATATTGTACAGATCTTAAACCCCCATGAAATTTAATATTATGCAATTTATTTTGTTGGTCACATAGAACGTTAATATTAAAAACTCACATCATTATTTTAATGAACTACCATATTATAGGTATTCTCCCTTTATTCTTTTGTTATCTTTATTATAAGAGAGACAGTATGTCCTGATCTAGAATAAGAATCTCGTAACTTTGTTGTTAGAAAGTTCCCTGATTACTGTATAGAATTTATAAAGGAACAGTTTGAACCTTTAAAATTCTATGAACTCTTTCTTACATTGAATCCCCCCCACAAAAAATATATTGCTTAAGCCACAGGTTCCCACAGAACCTGGATCTACCTCATACTGGCCATGTTTGGTTTAGAACAGAGATAGGAAAAAGAAATCATATATGCTAAGGGATGGAGGCAGAGTAATGAGTCTGTCGGTGTGATTGCATGTGGGTGGAGAGGGTGACGCTGAAAATGTTCATTACCAGAGTACTTGTATATGCTGCCAAGGATTTGTCCCTATACAATAGATAACATGAGAAGTTTTTCAGTAGATGCCTGCACTTACCAGTAGATGAATGAAACAGATTGATAAAGGCAAAAACTAGAGCTAGGGACATTAGTCCATAGTATAATTAAAAAGAGACCAGGAGGGAAATGTTAAATGTGTAGATTCAGGCAAAAGGATAATTTCAAGGAATATTATTGAGAATCTACCTAGGAACTGATTGGAAGACAGATCAGGAAGAAGCATTAGAGGTGACTTTTAAATTGATAGGGTGATTTGGGTATATTAAAATGTACATAATTAGCTCTAAACTCAAAGAAATATATTGGAGGAGCAGTGAATTTTATGGAGAAAATAATGAGCTTTATTTTGAATAAGTTATTTTATTGTTATGCTTTCACATTCTGAAATATACATACACATGCAATGCTTATATTCATTTTAAAGAGATGTAATTTGAAAGAAAATTCACTTATACATAGCCCAATTCCTTATAATTATATAACAATTCTAAAAATTGTTACATTTAGTATTCATAATTAAACTACTATTTCTTTAAAAATCATGAAATGGGATTAATATAAAGGCAAAAATCTGTCTTGCTTATAAAATAGGAGTCAAGCAGCCTTTAAAATAATTCGGCACCATCTTTGACTATAAAAAATGGTTCTAAAGTATCTGTAAATAATTGCTAGATGACAAGGTCAGAAGATTCCCCCATTTATACCATTAAATGGAAGGTTGCAAGTAAATAGGGAGGAGAAGTAATAGTAAACTCTTCTTGGATCCAGGTGGAGGTTGGTGGGTAACGGAAGAAAATTTATAGTTGCATATCAACAACACACAACAGAAGTCTTGAAATATACCTACAGTCCACATCAAAGAATCCTAAACAGATTTGGTGACTTGATATAATTATACAGATTAGACTTGGCAAAGCATAAAGAGTCATCTAGATGTCCCTAATGTATTGTTCACTGAGATTATTCAGGAAGAGTTTCTTTCTCTGAATTATGAATTGATACACCTGGGATTCTGACAGTATCTCCTGACTGCTTTCTGATTTAAGGATTAGAAATATTTTCCTCTTTTCCTGGATTTATCTCAAAGTGAGTTAAAGTTAATTCCCCTGGTTCTCTGAAATTTTTATGACTCTGCAAGCTAAAGGCCATTTGAGATATTCATGCAGTCACCACCTGCTCGATTGGCAAATGGTCAAGAATTTCAAAAAATATTAGTGAGGAAGGGAGAAGAGAGGTTGTTGATTAATGGGTATAGATGGTCTAGAGATATGTTTCACAATAATATGAAAATACCTAAGACTACTGAACTGTACACATAAAAATGGTTAAGATGGCTTAAAAAATTATAACAGTGTAAAAATTCTCATTTTTGTTGTATATTATGCCACAAGAAACCTTCAGATGTATTAATGGGTACCTTAGTATGTCAGATGTGCAAAGAAATCTGTTTCCTCTTATACCTATTTTAGCATGGCAATCCTGGCTTGATTCTTGGGTTATTATATGTATAGTTGTCAAACAAAAATTGAATGACATATTCAACTGACAGGCAAAAAATATCTCAGTCTGCAGAGGGATTAAAAGAGAAATTATGTATCTACCAGTGGAATTTTGTGACCCATAAACCAAACCCCTGGTTGTATGCAGAAAAGCAACACTTAATGACTCCAAACTCTAAGCCATCATCTGTCCACTCTTCAGCATTCCTCTTCATGGAGATAAAAACAAATGATTTGAAACAGCACACAGATAGAGGATTATTTAAGAATGTAGGTGGATTTTGGGCGTCCCTGGTGGGCAGTGGATTAAGCAACACACTAGGAAGCAAACCACACCCACTGCAGCACGAGTTTGATCCCTGCCACTGGCCAGGGAGGGGACCCATATGGCATAGCAGACCTCTCCTGTCTCACCCACTGCTGCCTTGTCTGTCTGGTGACTCCTCTCACCTCCCGTGTCTCTGGCCTGTACCCCAACTCTTGTATGTATAAATAAATAAATCTTTAAAAAAAAATGCAGGTGCGTTTTTGTTGTTGTTATAATGCAATAGGCTCATGCCAGAAAATGTTACATTCTACAAAAGTAGCATGCTGAAAATAAGAGCTTTTGAGAAAAACTAGATTAGTAACAGACCACTAAAATAAATGCAACTTTATAAACAGAACATTAACAACAAAAATCCTAATAAAATACTACCATAGTTTAAAAGTCTGTTAGATTCTTAGTGAATAAAGCTATCTGGCAGAAACTCTTGAATGTTATAATGGGTACCTTAGAACTTCAAAATGTGCAAAGAAACGTTTGCAAGTTTTAATGCAATAAGAGCAGCTTTATGGAAAGGGGTGATAGGAAGGTTGAGTCTGTTGAGTTTTGTTATAATACCATTCAAGGGCACCATTTAGAGAATACCAGGCAAAGAGCACTTCCAAGGCAGAACAGTGGCCATTCCAAACCAAAAGTGAGAATGTGGGTTGAATAGGATCGTGAATAGTCCTGTATTCCTCTCTGCCTCTCCAGCTCTGTGCTCCACTATAGTTGAACACGATGTTCTGAACCTGTTACTTGGAAGTGTAAAGATTAATGTACTAGGAAAATCATGTAAAAGTCAATGAAATTCAGTATCATTTTGAAATTACCCTGTATAACTGCTGTATATACCCTGTAGATTGAATGTTCTTCTCATGCCTCCCCACCCCCAACAGAATTCATCTGTTGAAAGCTAATTCCCAATGTGATGGTATTTGGAGGTAGGGCTTTGGGTGATTAGGTCATGGGGTAGAAGCTGCATAAATAGGATTAGTAACCTTCTAAAAGAAACCCTAGAGAGCCCCCTTGCCCCTTTTATTACATGTAAGAACACAGCAAGAAGACAATCTTATAAACTATAATCTGGCTCTCACCAGATACTTATCTGGCAACACCTTGATTTGAACTTTCCAGCCTCTAGAACTTTTAGTTGTAAATTTCTGTTTATAAGTCACTCAGCCTCCAGTATTCTGTCATAGTAAATCAGACTGACAACTATCAGTCATGTTGAACCTCTTTGAATTACCAAATTACAGACTGTATCTGCATTTGAACACTTCCTGGAAATGCATATTAAGTATAGATTTGACTCAAGGCAAAATGGGAATCATCAACTCAGTTGTTAGCCCTGGATCAACATCTCTATGGAAATCCTCTACTGCAGTCAAATAAATGATTTATCCTATAAAACTTCTGCAAGATTTAACCTTTCTCAAAGAGTTACTGAAAATTAATAGCTGTCATTTTAAATTATCCCATAAGTGCTAATAAGGGGTTCATGATGTACAAAGCAAGCAGAGGACATTTCAGTGTTTTGAAACTACAGTTGAATTTGGTACTGTCGTTAATGAGTGTTTGAAAAGAACAAGCAGTCTTCTGTTTTAAAAACAGAAGGCCTTCGTAAATTGGGACCCTCAGACCAACTACTTTAGAATTGCCTAGGCAACTTTTAAAAGAGAGCTTCCTTTGGCCCCACTCAAGACCCTTGAAATCGAGCTGTCTGGAAGGAGGGACGAAGAATCTTAATTTGTCAAGAAACATAGATGAGTCTGATGCTTTCTAATGTTTGAGAGGCTATGATGGTTTCTTGCCAGAGACTATGAATGGATATAGAAGACTATGGTTTATGATCATAGTAAATGATTCTTTTACTGTACTGTTGAATTCTATTTACGAATATCTTGTTAAGAATTTTTGCACCCATATTCATCAGGGATATTGGTCTATAGTTTTCTTGTGGCATCAGGAGGATGCAGGCCTTGTAAAATGAATATTGGCAATGCTTCCTCCTATTCAATTTTTGGGAAAAGTTTGGGAAGAATTGGCATTAATTCCTGATTAAATATTTGGTAAAATTTACTGAGAAATCACCTAGGGCTTTTCTGTTGGAAGGTTTTTGATTACTGATTCAAACTTATAACTTACTGCTTTATTCAAATTTCCTATTTTTTTTTCATGATTCAGTCTTGATGTTTCTTTCTACCTTTTTCTTCTAGGTTGTCCAGTTCATTGGCAAATAATTGTTCATAGTAATCTCTTACCGTTTGTATTTATGAAAATAAATTGTAACATCTTTTATTTCCGATGTCATTTGAGCCTTCTCTTTTTCTTAGTGTTACTAAAGATTATCAATTCTCTATTAAACAGTTCTAAGTTTCATTAATCCTTATTAATGTTTCACTGGTCTCTTTCTGCTCTGATATTTTTCTTTCCTTCTGCTGAGTTTAGTGTATTTTTCTAGTTCCCTGTGCTGTAAAGTCAGGTTGTTTATTTAGATCTTTTTTCTTCATGTAGGTGTTTATCCCTATATGCTTCTATCTTAGACATGCTTTTGCAGTATTGCATAGGTTTGAATGTGTTTCCGTTTTAGCTTAGTTCAAGATTTTTTTCATTTCCCTTTTGATTTCCTCTTCAAACCTTTGGTTGTTCAGTAATTTTTTGTTTAGTGCCTGCATATGAGTTTTTCAATTTTTCTGTTACTGATTTCTAGTTTTATACCATTGTGTTGGAAAAAGATATTTGGTATGATTTTAATTTTCTTTAATCTGCTGAGACTAATTTTAGGACCTGTCACATGACTGACCTTCATATGCACTTGAGAAGAATGTGTAAGCTGCTGTTGCATGGAATGTCTGTTTATCTGTTAGGTCCATTTGGTCTAAAACATAGTTCAAATCCAAGGTTTTCTTCTTAGTTCTCTGTCTGATTGATCGAGTCATTGTTGAAAGTGGAGTGTTGAAGTCCTCTACTAATACTGTCTTGTAGACTATTTTCCTATTAAATCTGTTATTATCTGCTTCATATATTTAGGTCTGATGTTGGATGCATAGATATTTGTGATTTTTTTTTAACTTTTCAGTTAATCTACCTTTATATAATGACCTTCTTTGTCTCTTGTTACCAAAGGGTTGGGATGGGGAGCAGAGAGCCACTCAGGCAGCTGGCAATTGCTAATGCTGGGCAAAAAAACTCATGAAAAGGCAAAAGTCCATCACAGCTATGCTATCTCTTGGTTCCTTCTTCAGTGGCAAAAGCTGAAGGGTTTCTGTATAGAGTAGGTCACTGTGGACCATGGTCTCTCCTTTTATCACTGCCATTGGTAGCCCCTTTTTTTATTCCTAGACACCTCAGGATTATTCACTTTTACTTGTCTGGGTCGGATATAACTGAGAAAAGGGACTTTCATGTTTCTAGCAAATATCAGAGAAGCTATTCACCCATCTGATCTTCCTTTCCTGGTTAGGGGGTCCCCTTTCTAGTTGGGAATTTACTCTGTGCTCTGAGCAGTGTTGGTTTGGGGACTGGGTTAAAACAAGCAAAATGAAACCATCTTCTTTCTCTTCTTATGCACTTCTTCTCAGGTGTTTGTTGGGTTGCTTCCCCCTCCCCCCATCGCTGTGTTGCTAAAATATACTAAGTGAAATCTGGAGCACTCCTGGAGTTGGTTTTGTCCATGAATAGTTTTCAGTTGCTGGATTTTGTGGGAAGACTGAGACTAGAGTTTCCTACATCACCTACACCTACTATCTATAACCTGCTTTTCTCTTGATATCTTATCCAATATTTCAAGGCTGATAAATACACATTTATACTGGTGTGTGTGTGTGTATAGTCATGCACTGCATCACAATGCTTTGGTCAATAATAGACCACATACGCAATAGTGGTTTTAAAATTTCTTTGTTGCCTGGTAACATCGTGGCCATCATAAGGTCATAGCAAATTGTACTAACAGCAGCCTCATACATCTCGTGTTTATTAAATTTCTTGCTGGCATCATTTTTCCCTGTGCTTGATTTAATCTCAAGTTGTTTTGTTTATCATGGGACTTTATACACAATCTACTGCTAATGTTTGCAATAAGAGATCACATCCAGTGACTGATCTGGAAACATATTAACAGTGATAAAGGAATATAGAAGTAGAAAATCAGTGATGGTTATTGCTTGCCAATCTGCCATGTCCTGATGCACCATAACTGTGATCTTTAAAAATAAGAACAAAGTGACGAAAGCTGCTAAATAATTTGCTTCATTGAAAGCAATGAAATACAAATTTGAGAAGGGTCATATCAGATATGGAGAAACTTCTAATGACCTGATTAAATACTAGAGAGAGAAGTATATCCCTCTTCCTCAGTACCATGATGATCACAACCAAAGCAAAAAATTGCATTGTTGAAAAAAAAAGTCTGGATCTAACTAGGAATGTTCTACTAGCTAGCTGTTCAACAATTCAAGAATTTTTATTCATTACAGAACATGAAAGTGACTGGTGGTCTGTGAGTGCTGATGTAAAAGCAGTTGAAAAATTGTTTAAACTCTCAGTGACCTGATAGTGGAGAAGAATTACTTGCCAGAGCATATTCTCACTATGAATGAAACCTCCTGATTCTGAACTGATACCTGAAATGGCTTTCATCCATAAGAAGGACACATCAACACCAAGTGTCAAAACTTTAGAGGAAAGACTAACAATATTGCTTGGGAGCAATTTTACAGACTATATTTTTTATTAAAGTAATATTGCATTATGACATAAGTCATGTGTGCATCATTATAAGTCAGCATCTACATACATTAAGTTCATAACTGACCCTTTTACCGAATTGTTCCTTCTTCCCCCTACCAGTACTACTTACTTTCCTTATGATTTAAGTGTTTTTGCTGTATTTAGTTTTTCTGTACACACCAATTATGAGTGGAATCATATTAATGTTTGTCTCTCTCTGACTTATTTCACTAAGCATGATACTCTGTAGGTCCATCCATATTGTTGCAAATAACAGAAGTATTCATTGTGTATTTAAACTTCTTAATCCAGTCATCTGTTGAAGAGCACTTAGGTTGTCCCCAGCTCTTGGCTATTACATATAATACTGCAGTGAATATGGGATGCATGCATGTATCTTCAAACTAGTGCTGTTGGGGTTTTTTTAATTATTTTTGTTTTTCTTACAATGTTTGCTTTCTTTTCTAGGTGTAGTCCCCATAGAATTTCCATCACCAATTCACCTGTGCACCATCAGCATAGTCCCTTGTGCTCCTCCCATCCCTGCCTTGATCCCAATCTCTCCCTCTTCCCTGTAGCTTGTCTCTGGTTTGCAGTTGTCTGATTATTTTTGTTGTGGTTTTGTTGTTTTGATTTTTTTCCTTGATTCCCTATTTTCCTACTATAAATGAGACCACCCAATAGTTCTTTTTCCTTCTGACTTACTTCACTGAGCAAATTAGTGTTTTTGTATTCTGTGGGTAAATACCCAGAAATGGGATAACTGGATTGTGTGGGACACCTATTTTTAATTTTTTAAGGAATTTTCATACTGCTTTTCATGCTGCCTACATCAATTTACAATTCCACCAACAGTGATAAGGATTCCCCTCATCTCATATCCTCTTTAACACTTGTTATTTTTTCTTTTCACCAGTGACCATTCTCACAGGTATGAGGTAATATCTCATTGTTTTTATATTCCTAATAAAAGATGAACATTTTGTCATTAGAAGTTATATTATGATAGCTATGATATGGAAATATCTTCTCCCATTAAGCAGGATCGCTTTGCCTTTTGGTAATTTCTTCTGGTGTACAGAAACTTTTACTTTGGTATGGTCCCATTTGTTTCCTTGCCATTGAGATTGAGTTCCCAAAGATACCTCTAAGGCTGATATATGATAGATGCCTGTAACTTACATTTTCTTCTGTATGTTTTATGGTTTCAGGTCTTTCAAGTCTTTGATCAATTTTGAATTAACTTTTATATGATGTTAGATAGTAGTCTAGCTTCAATCTTTTGTATGTAAGTGGTTAGTTTTCCCAGCACCAATTATTGAAGAAACCTTCCTTACTCCACTGCTTTCTTTGTCACAAATTAGTTTTCCATATGTGTGGTTGTCTTTCTGGGCTATGAATTATGTTCCATTGATCTGTGTGTCTGTTTCTATTTGAAAAGAATGCTGTTTTGGTCATTGTCACTTTGTAGCAAAGTTTGATCTGGCTAAGACAGTCAACGTTACATTGAATTATACTGGTGAAAGTAGATAGCCTTGTCTTATTCCTGTTCTTGGGAAAAATTCACCATTGAGTATGATGTTGACTATGGTTTTGTCATATATGGCCTTAATTATATTGAGGTATATTCCTTCTATACACATTTGCTAAGGGTTTTTATCACAAAATGATGTTGAATCTTTTCAGACTTTTTTTTCATCGATTGAGATGACAATATGATTTTTATCTTTCCTTCATGGATGTGAGGTGTCATATTTAATTGACTGTGTATGTACCCCTGGAATAATTCCACTTGATCACAGTGTGTCTTTTAATGTATTATTGAATTCAGTTTACTAGCATTTTGTTGAGGACTTTTGCATGCATATATATATATTCAGAGATAGTTGTCTGTAATTTTCTTTCTTGTTAGATGTCCTTTTCTGATTTTAGAATAAGGATAATACTAAATGTATTTCACAGAATGTGTTTGGAAGTCTTCCTTTTCAATATTTTGCAAAAATTTGAGAAATAGAGTAATTCTTGACATCTTGGTAAAATTTCATCAGTGAAGCCATCTAATTGTGGGTTTTTATTTGGACAGAGACTTTTTATTACCATTTCATTGTTTTTGCTCTTTACCAGTCTTCTCAAGTTTTCTATTTTTTCCTGATTCAGTCTTGAAATATTATGTTTCTAAGAATTTGTCTTCTAGATTGTCCAGTTTGCTCCTAAATAGTTCATAATGCTCTTATGATCGTTTCTGTTTCAGTAGTATAACTTCTGATTTAGTGTTTTCTCTTTTCAAAGAAATATCTTTTGTTTTCATCTATCTTTTGAATTATCTTTTTGCTCCATTTTGTTTGTTTATGGTCTGATTTTTATCATTTCCTTCCTTATGATTTCTGTTTCACTTGTTCCTTATATAGAACCTCAAGAAATAAGTTTAGATTGTTTATTTGTGATTCTTGTTTCCTGAGGTAGGCCTGTGTTGCTATAAATTCCCTCTTAATGCTGCATCCCACAGCTTCTGATGAGTCATGTCTTTATTTTCATTTGTTCTGAAGGCTTTTTTTTTTTTCATATTTTTTTCTCATTGACCCAATAGTTGTTTTATAGCATGTCATTTATACTCAACAACTTTGTGATTTTCCTTTCTCTATTCATTTGCTTAATTTCCAGTCTTGTACAGTCATAACCTGAAATGATATTTGATGATATTTCAATGTTCATAAATTTATTGAGACTTGTTTTATGTCCTAACATAGTCTATCTTTCACAATGTGAGCCTTTAAAAAAGGTATATTCTGTTGTTTGGGAGTAGAATGCTCTCTAAATATGATTAAGTCCATCTCATCTAATTTGTCATTTAAGGCCATTTTTTTTCTTATTGATTTTGCTTTTAAATGAATTGTTCATTGTTGTAGGTGGGGTGTTAACTTTCCTTTTTATTACCATTTCATTGTTTTTTCTCTTTACCAGTCTTCTCAAGTTTTCCTCACAATACAATATTATTGTGTTGTTCTCAATGTATCCCTTTAGATCTGTTTATATTAAGTCTTACCTTTTCCTTTTGTATTGACCCCTTTATCATCACATGATATCCATATTAACTCGTAGTCTTTGGACTGGAAGTCTAGTAACATGACATAACTATGGCAGTTCTGTAGTCCTTAATACCTTTTGTCATTTGGCTCAAAAAAAGACCAAGTTCTTTTTTTTTTTTTTTTAAGATTTATTTATGCATACAAGAGCTGGAGTACAGGCCAGAGTCAAAGGAGGTGAGAGACAGAGTGGGGAGCAGAACAGGCAGACTGACTGAAATGCACTACTGAAGGGAGCAGTGGGCGATACAGGAGAGGTCTGCTACACCATGTGGGTACCCTCCCTGGAAGGAGACAGGGATCGAATTTGTGCTGCAGTGGCTGCGATTTGCTTCATAGTGCATTGCTTAACCTATTGCGCCACCAGGGAGGCCCCTGACACCAAGGTCTTTAAGTATATCAATAGGCACACACTACCACTGTACTACTACTGTATGGAAGTAATATAGAACAGTTCCTTCTCTAAGTGTCCTCCTGAATTGCTAAGCCAATGTGATAGAGAAGTATTACTTAGAAAATAACCTTTCAAGATTTACTGGTTATTGATAATGTTGCTGAATAGCCTTATTTTATTGGTGATCTTCAAACCAATATCCAAGTGTTATTTCTCAGATCTTTGATCCATCCAATGGATTAAGGAATTATACCAGTTTTTAAGGCCTACTACCTGGGGAAGACCTTTTCCCAGGCTACTACTGCAATTGAAGAGGACACTCATCCACTTCTTGAGGGATTACATCTATGACTACATCAAGAACCTTGATTGGGGCCTCAGGTGATATCACCAAGCAATATAAAAATAGCAATATAAGAATACATGACTTCAAAAGATTTGTCAAGGATGAGACAGTTGCCCAAAAACAAAACAAAACAAAACCCAAGGTTGTGATTGAGATGGCAAACAACTTTAACCTGTGTGTGAACAAGGATAACACTGAGGAGCTCCTAAGAAGCAATTTAATAATTGTTCCAGTTGTTCAAACTGAAACAGGAGCACAAAAATGAAAAAGTCAAAGGGAAAAAGGAAACTGCTGGAGAAGAAAAAAGAGAAGCTGCTTAAAGAAAATTCACAGTGAAGGGTTTAGCAGAAACTTTTGCTGACTTTACCAAGCTCCTTAAAACATTTGAAAACATGAGCCCATTATCAAAAAGTTTTCATTAATAGAGGGGAATGTTCATGGTGCATTACCTGTTTACAAGCAACCCTGGTAGTTTTCTTGGTTTCTTTCATCATGATATTTCTTTAAAAAAAAAAAAATAAGTTTATGCATACAAGAGCAGGGGTGCAGGCCAGAGACACAGGGGCAGAGGAGGTGAGAGGATTCACCAGAGACAGAGTGGCAAGAACAGGCAGACTAACTGAAATACACTGCTGAGGGGAGCAGCAGGCAAGACAGGAGAGGTCTGCTGTGCTATGTGGGTCAGCTCCCTGGCTGGGAATTGAACTGGTGCTGCAGTAGCTGCAGATAGTTTCATGGTGCTACAGCTTAATTCCTTGTGCCATTGGGGAGGCCCCTCCAATGACATTTCTGAAGAGACACCTTCTCAAGAGGAAATTCAGTCAGGTCCTTCAAGAATTACTTCAGAAGGCATTATTCTCACCATTGACAGCTTTATGCAAGGTAGATGAGCAGGTGGAAAACAGTGATATTGATGATTCTGACCCTGTGTAGGACTAGGCTCATGTGTGTTTTTATCTTAGTTTATAACTAAAAAAAATTCTCAAGAAAAAATCTTGAGTAAGGAGATAAAGAAAATATTTTTGTACAGCTGCACATTTTGTTTTAAATTGTTATTACCAGAGTCCAAAAGTTTAATTTTATAAAGTAAAAATAGTTACAGTTGCTATAGTTAATTTATTATTGAAGAAGGACTACACAAGATTTATAAAAAATTTTCTAAGTGTACAGGTTTTATCAAGTCTGTGATAGCATACAACAATATCCTTCAAGTTCACTCACCAGTCACTCACTGACTCAACCAGAGCAACTTCTCCTATAATTTCACTCATGATAAGTACCTTATGCTATTTTATGTTGTATATTACTGTGGTTGTTCTATGTCTGCGTATATTTAGATATACAAATGCCACTGTGTTGTAATTGCCTACAGGATTCACAACAGTAACATCCTATACAGGTGGATTAACCCAAAAGGCTAGAGCATATAGCCTAGGTATATAGTAGGCCATACCATCTAGTTTTGAATGTATATAATCTATGACATTTTCACAATGACAAAATGACATTTATCAGAAAAGTATCTTCTTCATTAAGCAATGTATGGCTATTTAATTTGAGATTATGTACCTAAATACTGTTAACCTTAGAATTCTCAGTTTACCTGTATTGTTTCTCTTGGCTTCTTTGTAGATGTAAATAACAATAGTTATTTAGCTATGGCCCTAAGTATGAGAATCTATGGAACTGGGTTTATTCCACATTTACCATTGCAAATAAATGTTTGCTAAAGATTTTTGGTAGATTCCCTTTAATAGATTAGTTTTTTATTACAAATTCCTATAGTTATTTCATTAATATAAAGTTTTTAAAAGTTTTGGGGTATATATATGGTTTAATATATTGATATTAATATAATAAAAATATATTAATAAATCTTTCTATTCAACTCCCACTTAGTACCTTCCCATATTTAGATTGCTAATAAACACTTTTAGGGTTGGACTTACAGTTGTAATCACCTTCCACATGCTGTCCTTGTCAAATTTTCATATCAAAACAACCTTATCTCTTTCAATTATTTTTTGGGCATATCTTTTTTTTCTAAACTCTGAAAGAATTAAAGTCACACTGGGATAATATTATGTGCTATTTATTTTTTAGAGCTCTCCTGAACCTACTATCATCTGTCTTGTCTTACCTGGTTTGGGGCATGCAGGAATGAAAAAGATGGACATTTTTTTAAAATATATTATTTTGTGGTAATATTAGGATTCACCCAACCAGGTATCACCACCATAGGATACCTGCCACCAAATCACCCACAGACCACTACCATAGTTGATTTTGCTTCCTTCATTCTTTGTTCCTTCTCTTCCTTCCTTTTCTCCCTCCACTCTGGATTTTCAGTCCTATAGTCAGTTTTCAAGGGTTAGCTTTTAATGTTGTCTTTCTCTGGTTCTTAGTTTGATTTCTCTATATTTTACTTATTGTATTCCAGTATTTTTCTTTCTCCCTCTGACTTATTTCACTTAGCATTATTCCTTCCATCTCCATCCATGTTGCTTAATGCCATATAGGTTTGTTTTTGTTGATTGCTGAGTAGTATTCCATTATGTGTGTGTTGGTGTATACCACATCTTCATAATCCATTCATCTGTCTTTGGGCTTTCTAGCAGTTTCCATATCCTGACTATTCCAGACAGTGCTGTAAAGAATATGGGGGCGCAAATTTCCTTTCAAATTGGTGGGTATTTTGTTCTTTGAGTAGATATCTGGGAGTCAATTACTGGGTCATATGGCAGATTCATTTGAAATCTTGAGAAATCTCCATACTGTTTTTCATAGGGGTTGGACCAGTTTACATTCCCACCAGTGGTTGTAGTAGAGCTTCTTTTTCTCCACAGAAAAGGATGTAAGTTTTTAAATCTCAAATTCAGTTTTATTAGTTGGTAATAAATCTATTCAGACTTTTTTCTTTAGCTATTACATTATATGTTACTAAATTATGTCTTCAAATGTATTGACTTAAGGTAATTTATAAAGTTCATTTTGTAATCTGATGAAACTGATTCTCATTACTAATGTTGGTCATTTGAATCTTCATTCCTTTGTTCATAAGAGACTTGCTAAATCATTTTTCTAAGTACTTTTATTTTACATTTCATCAGTTTATCTTCTAATCATAATTTACTTTATATTCTACTTTTTTGGAGTTTATATTGTCCTTTTTCTAATTCTTGAACTTGATATCACTGATTAATTCCTCATCTTTATCTTTTTGCAATATAGGCACTTGAAGTGATAGATTTCTCCTAGGAATTTTGTATTTAATTTTGATTTGGTTCTACTTGTCGCCTTTAACCTGTAACTTACTTAAAATGTTTATTAATTTCCAAGTGTAGATAGATTTTGTCATTGATTTCTAAATTTAACCATAATCAGATTAAAGTTTTAGATACCAGTTCTCTGGCATATGTTTAAACTTGTTTTGAAGACTGATATTGTGTTAATTTTAAAAAAAATTGTTTGCCAGGGAGAAAACTGATCTTTTAGTTACTGAAATAAAATTGAGAATTTATAATTCATTGTCAATACTGCCATTTATTTTTATGCTGATAACTTCAGATTATTTGTATTTATATCTTCCTAGTAAACTGGACACTTTATCAGTAAACACATATGTGTGTATGTCTATGCACACATGTATAGACATTTTATGTAGTGATATGCATATACTGATAGTAATGTGTAGGTAGTACGTAAGTAGGGAGATAGCCCTAAAAATAGTTTTGTCTTAAATGTTTTGCTATTAAAGTAGCTATACCAAATATTTTCTTAATATGGTTTATAATTTTCCATTATTTTTTCACTCTTTCTGTTTTGTGTGTCTTGTAACCAACAGTATAGAATGATGCTTTTTAAATTCAATATACATGATCTCTTAATTGAAAAATATAACTCCTTTTTATTATAATTACTAAAGTATTTCCTTATTTTGATACTATTTTCTTTTTGGTTCTTCTTTCCTTTTCTTGAATTATAAATATCTTCCTTGAATATCCTTTTCCCTTCCTCTATTAATAGTTATCTTAAGCAGTTTATATGCATAAACAGTGAGAACATCCAAATATCTCTTCTTTACATATTCCAACTTTCTCTAGCCATTCTTTTAGATACAATGAAGAACTTGAGAGTATACCTCTGCTATGCATATTCTATGCCAGCTTTCACTCATAGTGGATAATTGCTCACATGTTTTGTAATTTATTACGAATTATTACAAAATGAGTGTCCTGAATGAAGGTGCATCTTTCTGTATGGAGAGGTCTTTGAATTCATTACTATAAATGCCTTTCTTGTTAAATTCTACTGGTAATTTTTTTTTAATCTCTTTTTAAGTGATCGCCCTCCAAAGTTCCTGTTATATGTTAGAAGCTCAGTTTCAGCTCCAACTTTGGACTGCAATCCTTGTGTGGTTGTGGCAGATACCCATAACTCTAAACCTAAACTATCATCATATCAGCGCAAAGATATACCTCTTCAGTGGCATGTTCTTCTTTAATTTAGGCTCCTGGGAAAAATCCCTTATGTTTGGGGAATCCCATTGTACTTTTAAAGGAAATTAGTTATATTTTATTTCATCATGTTCTTACAGCAGGAGCATGTTGAAGTTATCTAATTCCTGGAAATGTAAGGTTCATGACTAGATTGTTATTAACATAAATTGTGTAGAAACTTTTAGGATCTTATCTTTATTCTTGGTGTTTTGAAATTTTATGATGTAGTTTGGTGTGGGTGTCTATTATGTACTCATTGTTTTAACCCAGATATTCTGAAAACTCTTGTATTAATGGTTTGATAATTTTCTTCCTTCTACTTTGTCTAGTCTGTCTTTATGGTTCTCTTATTCATCAAATAATGGGCTATATGATTTAATTTATTTTCTTATTTTTTTTATTATCCAGCTTTTTCCATTTTTTATCTACTTTCTGGGAAAATTCAATTTCACTCTCTAGTTTTTTCTTTCATTTTCTATTATGTTTAATTTTCTCCTCTTTTTATGCTCAGTTCTTTAAGAGCTTTCTACTCTTGTTTCCTGAATGTATTCTCTTATCTCAAAATTGTTAGTTGCACGTGTAATTTCTTTGATGTCATCTTTGGCTCTTCTCCCTACAGTTACTCTATTTCCTCTCAACTTCTGTTTTCAGTAACCTGTTTGCTGTTGGAGAATTCAGTAAAAATCATAGAAGTCTTTACTACATATTCATAGTAAAAGTAAACACTGAAAAGTTGACAGAAAGAGCAAATCAAAACTGCAATGAGATATCATTCATACCTGTTAGAATAGTTGACATCAAAATAAGAAATAGCAAGTGTTGGTGAGAAAAGGGAACCCATGCATACTACTAATGGAAACATAAATTGGTACATTCACTATGGAGAACAGTATAAAGGCTCCCATAAATTTAAAAATAGAACTATCTATGCTCCAGGAATTCCATGTCTGGGTATATATCCAAAGGATATGAAAATAGTGTCTTAAAAAAACAGTTGCACCTCTATATTCACTGCAGTACTGGTCACAATAACCAAGATGCACAAACAACCTAAATCCATAAACAGATGAGTGGAGGAGGAGGTGGGAGTGGGGAGAGACTGAAAGAGAGAGACAATGACTGACCCTGGATATGTTAGCCAGGCTTGAGGAAGAAGAAAATGTTGCTGTTTTTAACAACATGGAGGAACCTTAAGGGCATTAGGCTAGGTGAATTAAGTCAGAGAAGGAGAAAAGTTCTATGATCTGACTTATATGTGGAACCTTAAAATGGCAATCTATAGAAAGAGACAGAGTGGTGGTTACCAGGATGTAGGATAAATTGGGAACTAATGGTAAAAGGGTACAAACGTCCAGTTATAAGTTCTTGGTATCTACTGCATAACATTATAATTAGTTAACAATACTGTATTACAAATCTTAATGTTGCCAGAGTAGATCTTAAATGTTCTCACCACAAAAAAAAAAAAAAATGAAATGACAATTATATGGCTGGAAGTTATATATAACTCCCTTAAGGGAAAAAAAATAGAATAAAAAAATAACTCCCTTAATATAAATGTATCAAATCAACACTGTTTTCCTTACATTTAACAATGTTTTATATCTCCAATAAAGCTGGATAGAAAAAAAGCTGACAGAAAGACTGGTTCAAATGGGTAGGGCTTGTCAAAAAGCAGACTTCCTGTCATCCAATGATTAGCTCATTGATTACCCCCAAATGACACTATCAAGTCATTTTCTTTGAAATGGAATAGTTTCTCCATGTTCCTGCCTCTGTATGCATACAGTTCTCAGTGTTCTTGTTTTGGATAAGAAATGAAGAAAATAGTATAAGGATTTTCACTCTCCTACCTGTTTTCTATCCAAAGTTGTATCCCCTGACTCTTCTGTGTTCTATATTATCACCTTATTTTTTTATTGAAGTGACATTAGCTTACAACACCATATATGATTAGAGGTATAGGAGCACACCTCTGTAGATGTATGTTATCACACTAACCACCAAAGCACCCATAGTCCTTGATCATAATGCATTGGCCCTTCATCCCCATATACTTAGCTCTCTACCCTTCCCCTTTGCTAGTATGAGTGCTACAAATATCTAGGATTTGTTATTGGTTTGGCCTTGATAGACCCTTTGTTTTGTTTCTCTTTAGTCCACATATCAGAGAAATCTTGTGATATGTCTGTCTCCTTCTGACTTATTTCACTTAGCATTATCTCCTCCAGTTCCAACCATGTCATTTCAAATGACAAGAGTTTGTTTTCTTCTCCTTATTCATATGTATTTGACACCATTTGTAATCCCTATGGAATTCCCACCACCAATTCACCAGTGCACCATCACCTCAGTCCCTTGTGCTTTTTCTGCCTTCATCCCATTCACTCTCCCTCCTCAAATGTGTCTCTGATTTGTCTTTGTCTCTTGGTATTTGTAGTATTGTGATTTAATTTTTGTTGTTATTGTTCTTTCCTTTGATCCCTCATTTTGCTCCCTTATATTCCTTCTGTAAGTGAAACCATCCAATATTTTTCTTTTGCCTTGACTTATTTCACTAATCATAATCCCTTCTAGCTCCATCCATGTTTCTACAATTGACTCTAGTTTGTCTTTTTTGATTGCTAAATAGTATTCCATTGTGTATATGTACCACATCTTCTCAATCTAATCATCTATTTTTGGGCATCTGGGTTGTTTCCAAGTCTTACCAATTATAAATAGTGCTGTAATGAACATAGAGATGCAATATTCTTTTGAATCTGTGCTTTTGTGTCCTTTGAATATATCCCAAGAAGGGGGATTGCTGGGTCATATAGTAGTTCCATTTTTAGTAGACTGAGGAAACTCCATACAGTTTTCTACATTGGTTGGATTAGTTTACATTCCCACCAGCAGTGTAGTAGAGTTCCATTTCCTCCACATCCTTGCCAACATTTGTTGTTGCTAATTTTTTTAATGTGTACCATTCTTACTGGTATAAGGTGGTATCTCATTGTGGCTTTAATTTGCATTGCCCTGAGTTCATATTTTTTTAATCATTTCTATCATTTATCAGTATGCTATTATTGTTTCACTACTTTTAAGCCATCTGTAAATTCTCTATGACCACTAAAAAAAAAAAATTGGGGGTGAGAAGTGTGATTACCTAAAAACAGGGTTGATAGAGAATTTTGAGTCCTTATTCAGATTTTTATAAGGTATTTGTTTTCTTTTCACCTCCTCTTACCTTCCACATTCCATGGTAATCCCTGAGCCTGCCTGTTCATGGCTACTGTGGCTCAGGAACCTACTCTTCACTGATTTCCCATACCTTATGACTAATATGATTTGAGCTCCCTCTGATAAGTTAAGTCCTTTACCACTTCTCTGCTCTTTATCTTTGATGAAACTAGCTGTAGATCTGAGCAATAAAATACAAAGATTAAGTTAGTGTTTCTCTTTCAAGTTCTGTTTATTTTGGAGGTGATCGTGTGGAGGGAGTAGGATGACAGTATCTTTATGCTACATGTTGAAAGGTCAATCAAGAACAATACTTGGATTCATTACACAGAAATCAAAAGAACTTCACTTTCCATTCTCTAAATACATGAACATGCTTTTCATAGTACTGTCAAATAAAAAACCTAATTTCAGTAAGGACTTTATTTGAAAGAATTATTACTGGGGAAGGATGGATGGTATGGAGTAGAAGACTGTTGAAATGGGATGAATATATCAACCTTAAGATATACAAATCAAAAGGTTAGACAGAAAATAACTTTTTTTTTTGGTGGTGTGGGGGTGGGGGGGAGAGTGAACAAGGCTAGAAGGAACCAAGTATGAGGAAGTGGGATGAACAAGTGAAGATGACTTGATCAGACAATAAATCAGTCTTTGACATGAGGTCAGTTGATGTTCAGCAGGGGCTATTACAGAAGTACTGTATATTGTCCTAGGCTAAGGGAGTGTAAAATCTCGGGCCTGGAGGAAAGAGAGAACGTAATTATAGCTTGGTCAAGTGAAGGCCGTGGGTATATTGTCCATATTGATCACGCGCAACAGTTTATGAGGCAAAGGATGAAAATCTGGGGGTCTATGTCTGGACCTGTCATAGGTAAATGTAGTGAGAGGGGGTTAGCTGGAGAGGGCTGTGAGTCTTTTCTAAATCATATGGGGAAGATGGTTCCCTGTCTTAAGTCATTTCTAGAACATAAAGGGCTAGTAGGATTACAGTAACCATAATTGTTCTCAATCACAGAGCCTTGGTAAACTTCAATACTATGATTATCTTTTCTATGCCTCACTCAGCCCACTTCTCATGGAAGCCTCTGAGTGATGACTTTTACTCCACTTCCTTTGCCAGGCTAACTCCTACTCTTCATTCAGAATTATACATAGGCAACACCTCTCCTGGTAAAGTGTCTAAAACTACCTCCCAAAATGTAAATGAACAGTCCTAGTGTGTCTTCTCTCTGTAAACTGTGTGTGATGTCTGCTTAGTCTTTAAGGCACAGTTATGTCTTACTCATCATTGTATCTTCAGCAGGTTTCTCAATGACTGAGATTCTATAGGTGCTTAGCAAATAGTGAAAGTATATGAGGTGTTTATCATATCTGTGACCTTTGGAAATGTCTGCTTTCACCAAAAACTGAGCAGCAGAATAATCCAGACCCTTTGGATGATTCAAAGGGTGATGATCAGGTGCTTGAGCATCCAACCTACCACTTACAAAAGACCACTGTGCAGTTCTTTATCAGTTGACACTTCACATATAAGAAAATAATTGACTTCCATTCCATTTTAACTGTTTTGGAAAAAGCTTTCAGTAAATAGGTTGAAAACAATTTTAACTGAATAGTTAATTGCTTTATATAATTTTCAATACTATGTCAACATAAAAGGATCACTGAAAAAAGATACTAGTGTTTACTTGGAAGGTGAACTTAAGATTTTCCTAAGGGCTGTAAACTTATATACTCTGAAAAGCACACTGAATCAGACAGAATTATAGCACTTAAGGGTTACTTAAGTTCAACCCCTTTATTTGTAATTCAGGATTAGTGCTTGGAAATGTCATAGAACATTCAATTTAGATAGGAGAAAAAAGAAATGACTTCTTTCAGGTTCTAATACTGGGAATTTTTTTCAGTAAGCCAAACAAAAAGCATCTTTCATAAAATATAATAAATGAAATCTCATTTTCATTGAGTTTTTTTAATTTTTAAATTTCTTTATTTAAGTATATTTGACTTCATTTGTATGGAAAGCAGTATGGCGGCTCCTCGATCTACTAAGAATGTAACTTTCATATGATCCAGCAATCCCACTCCTAGGAATATACCCAAAAGACACAAATACACTGATTCAAAAGAATACCTGCACCCCTATGTTTTACAGCAGCACTCTGGAGTTCCCACTACCATTCACCTGTGCACCATCACCTCAGTCTCTTGTGCTCTTTCTGATTTTCATTGAGTTTTAACCCCAGAGAAAAGCCATAATTTTTATATACTATCAAACTGTTGTTTAGAACACCAAATGGAATACTTCTAATTATAGCAATCAAATGTCAGGAAGATGTCATCAATATTAAAACTATAAATAGAGGAAAATCTCTTCCTCTCCTTGAGTTTTTACAAAGTCAAACTAAAAATGCTAACTCCATGTAGGAGTCAGAAGTCTCTCTCTAGTATTTGTCTTCAAATATTCACAAATTCATCACACAGAAGTACAAATTTTTTTTATTTTTTTAATTATTAGTTATATATATTTGACATCAATTGTAATCCCCCTGTATTCCCCATCACCATCTCACCAGTGCACCATCACCTCAGTCCCCCATGCTCCCATCTGCCCTCAACCCTCCCCTTCCCCACCAAGTGTTCCCAATTTGTCCTTGTCTTTTCATTTTTGGTTTTTTTTTTTTTTAAAGATTTATTTATTTATGCATACAAGCACGGGTACAGTTCAGAGGTGTGGGGGGGTGAGAGGATTCACCACAGAGAGCAGGGA
>JAGFMF010011756.1:7257002-7269873 GCA_019455555.1 Galemys pyrenaicus | reverse complement strand
GTATGTTCTTTGCTCCTTTGTCAAAGATTAGTTGTTCATAAGCTTGTGGGTTTGTTTCTGGGCTTTCTATTCTATTCCATTGGTCTATGTGTCTGTTTTGTTACAATACCATGATATTGTTCCAATACCATGATTGTGGCTTTGTAGTAAAGTTTGAAGTCTGGAAGTGTGGTCCCTCCACTTCCCTTTTTTCCAGTTAGGAGAGCTTTGGCTATTCAAGTTTTCTTGTGTCTCCATATGAATTTCATCAATTTTTTTTCTATTTCTTTGAAGAATGACATTGAAATTTTTATTGGAATAGCGTTGAATCTGTAGCTTGCTTTAGGTAGGATGGCCATTTGATGATGTTAATTCTTCCAATCCATGAGCAAGGGTTGTTTTTCCATTTCTTTGGATCTTCTTCTATTTCTTTTAGCAATGTTTTTCTTTTTGTTTATGTGGTGAATTACATTTATTGATTTTTGAATATTGAACCATCCTTGTGTTCCTGGGATAAATCCTACTTGGTCAAGGTGGATTATCTTGTTGATGCATTGTTGGATTCTGTTGGCTAAGATTTTATTGAGGATTTTTGTGTCAGTGTTCACTAGAGAGATTGGTCTGTAGTTTTCTTTTTTGTGTTGTCTTTGTTTGGTTTTGGTATTAGTGTGATGTTCAGAAGTCCAAATTTAAAATTTTTTTCTAACACCCTCTTACTGAGATTTCTCCCTTTGCAACAAGTCAGTATTTTTATATACTACGTATATGATCTGAAAGTCTTTGACAGATGAGCTTCGATAATTCATTCAGATTGGTGACTATACAAGTTAGACTCCTGATTCTTAGGCAGACATGTTATCCATTGTACTACTGACCCTCACTGAATATATAAATTAACAGGTCAAGAAAATATTAAGAATCTTTATCTTTTCCACCAAATGTGCTTTGTTTTACTAAGACTGACTATCCAATTATGACAATCAGTATTCATCCTGAGCGAACTAGAGGGAAAACTTGGGCACCAAAACAAAGTTTGACAAGACTGTCCCAACTGTACCTAATGTCCTAGGAATAATGTTTTTCTAATGGCTCAGTAGTCAAGTTAGTTGTATTCATTTCTATTGCATTAAAATATATATTTTAAGCAATGAACTGACCTAATTTTATTTCACTATCAAGCCCATAATAATTTTTATGATTATTTTAATCTATTTCTTTAATGGTGAAATAACACCCAACTTAGTTTCTGAAGTCTGTCTTTGAATTTTTGAGGAGGCTGTGCTTTAGAGAAGAATCAGTTTGCAACATGCTCTGGTCTTGGAAAGAAAGGTTCAAGGCTAGGTGGCATTAGCCCCATAACTTAAATAGCCTACATAATGTCTGTAGTTTATAGAGACCATACTCTCTAGACAAGTTTCCCTTCCAGTAGCCCACTGATATTTGAAATGTTAAGTCATAAAAGTAGATCTGGGATACATAATACCATGAAAAATAAGCATTCCTATAACTGTACCTGAAGTGTCCACTTCAGAAAAGGCTGCAGTACTGTGACCTAAGCAGCAGCATAGTCTAATATTACACATAAATATAATTAAAAAATCAAAATTAAGGACTTCTGACATAAGTGGAATGAACTGAAAAAATTCATATGAACCACCTTAACAAGAAGCAGAAATCTAAGAATATTTTGGAACAGTCCTGGAGAGGAGATTATTTGAAGAATGAGGTAAATGTGCAGTTTCATTTATTCCATCTGCAAAATTTTCACTTCGTGACTATTTTGTATCATGCATGGCTCTAAGTACAGAGGACATAAGGATAAAGAAAAAAAAAGAATCCCACCCTTTCTATTCTCAGATATGAGGGAAACAGGTACTAAAGATGACAATTATAGTGGATTGAATTGTGGCCTTCAAAATGACATGTCATGTCCTATACCCTAGAACTTGCAGATGTGACCTAATTTGGATGATATTTTCAGCTGTACTAAGTTAAAGATCTTGAGATAATAGCATCACAAATTACCCAGCTGGGTCCTAAATCCAAGCACAAGTATCATTTTAAGAGACAGGAGGAGACCAGGTAAAGATGGAGGCAGAGATTGGAATGATGTGGCCACTAGATACTAGGAGAACAAAGAAACATCTTCCCCTAGAGCCAATGCAGTTGTGCTAACACCTGGAATTTAAACTTCTGGTCTCCAGAATTGTAAGAAAATAATTTGTTGGTTTAAATAATTTAGTCTGTTGCAATTTTTTACAACAACTCTACAAAACGAATATAAATTTAAAGCCCCCTAGTCACCAGATACTGTTGTAAATATTTTACATGTGTTAATTAAATACTTACAAATGCATGAAAAATACAGTATTCAAAACCCTATTTTATAAATGAGGGAATTTAAGTACAGATTGCTAATGCAAATTACCCAAAGTCACACAGCTAGTAAGTAGCAGAATTGGTATTCAAACTCAGCCTGGCTGGTTCTAGAATTCATGGTCTTAACCACTGTTTTCCCATAATCTCTACAATCTCCTAACAACAAATTATCAAATACTAATAGAGATGAATACATTAAAGGAAACCAACATGAGGAAGTATAATTATCATCTTCATTTTACAGATGAAGAAAGTGAGGCCCAGAATGGTTAAGAAACCTGCCCTAAATCACAGAGGCTAGATAGGAGAGCCTGGATTTCATTGTAAGCAGCTGGACTCCAGGGAATTGTCTACTCTACAGTGACTTAATTTAGTTATTTCTCTTTGTGCTAGGAAACATCCCAGTTGTTTTCATAGTCTTGGTTTATTTTTTGCTTCCTTTCTCCCACCTTAACACCATCTTAAACAGAGATGAAGAATTTTATTTTCCCAAGTTTTCATGTTTTTGAGCTTACTGTATGCTAGATTCTGTTTTATTTTATTAATCCTACAAAATATCTGTGGATAGACTTTTTAGTTATCTGCACAATACCGATAATGGAAACTGAGGCTCAGAAATATTAAAATTCCTCAAAGTCACACAGCCAATGTTGCTACAAGCTAGCATTTCAGATTCCAGAGAGCATACTCAGACTTTACACTAGACTTGTTCTACCTCTTAAAGATATCTGACTATATGTGACTAATAATTACATGACACAAGGAACACATAAAAACCAGCACCAGGGGCCTCCCTTGTAGTGCAAGGGGTTAAGCACTGCACTATGAAGCATCCACAGCCACTAGATCAAACAGCACTAGTTTGATCTGCAGCCAGAGAGGTGACCCACATGGCACAGCAAATTTCTCCTACCTTCCCCGCTGCTAACGTCAGCAGTTTACTTCAGTTAATCCACCTGTTCTGCTCCCCACACATCTGGCCTGTACCCTAGTTCTGATATGCATAAATAAGTAAATCTTTAAAAAAAAAAAAAAGCATCAGTTTCTAAGACTAGAAGGTTCCTCAAAGGAAGAACATCCTTTCCTTGAAATATCCTTTTGCTATGCAGCAAGTACTTGGTAAATAACCTTAAACTGTCCTAAAAAGATTGCTGAGACTTTATTGTCACCAATATCCAGGGTCACCCAGCTTTTCTTTTCATAGTATTTATCACTTCAGATGTGATCAGCACCTAAGGAAACAATTGATCGTAATCTACCTACAGTAGGCTGACTATAAATAATAGACATGTATGTCAAAGTGCTAGAGTCAATAACACCCCAAAAAAATCATCAGTCTGTGATACCCACCAGCCAGATACCATCAAAACGTAAGTCAGGAAGCTGGAAATCGCTTCTTGTTCTGGGATACTCTTAGAAAATCTTGAAAATACCAGTCTATAAATTAAGGGTACTGTCACAGTTTTGTAACTGTGACTTAGAGAAGTGACTTCACCTCTATGAACCTGAGTCTTCTCACTCATTAAATATAATTAACTCCTACCTCACAGTATTATTAAAAAGATCAGAAGGTATATAAAGTGGGTGGCATTCTACAGTAAAATGTAATCGTTCCCTATATATTGCTATAGAAATTTGCCTGCCACCCACATGGAAATGTTCATATTACTTACCCAAGCAACCTTCTCCAAAATATTACTGAAGAAAATCTGATTTTATTTTCCTAATATCACAACAACATCTAGTTCCTGATTTTGCTAATTCTTTTTTGGTGATTTCCTTCAGACATACTACTTTCTGATAATATTAATTTCCTAAAATTAATAGGTCATGCTATTGGGCATGTTATTTCCATGGAAGTTTCCTATGGAAAGCTGCTCTTTTTTGTGGAATGAAGATTCTTAATTTAGCATGTATCCTGAAAAGTAGCACTTATAAATTACCATTCTGGAGAGAAACGTGAATTATCTTTAGGGCCAGTGGCTTTCTTCCCCTCTAAACACAGAACAATTTCCTCATCCCCAGTGATTTTTAAGGATGACAGCAAACCTTAATATCTAAAATCTAGCATATAAAGATATCAAGATGTTTTATGGTCAAAAGGTAAAAAATAAGTCATCATCACTAAAGAATGAAACAAACGAAAAATGAACCTGTGTTATAGGTATAAGAGAAATGCCTGATAAAGTAGATTAGGATGTTGTCAAATTTCCTCATTTGGAGATTTAAAAGATGTAGTTTAGATTCATCTATTGGGGACAGTTTGGTTCAATCCTAGATGTATCTTTGCCCAAGGGCTGACAGATGGATCAAATGACCTCTCATTATCCCTTCCAGCCACTGACTTCTGTTTTTCCAGGATTGTTGGGCTAGCATGTTAGCTGAGTCAGATTTGCCCTTGTAACTTAGTGAGAGAGTCAGCAGATTGAAAGAAAAGAGGTAGACTCTTTGTTCCGAAAATAATTGCCTCTCTACCCTGTACAAAATAAATTCTAACACTCCACCAAAATTTGCTTCTATAGTAGGATAAGGGATTCAGTCACAAAGTATTTTTGGTCTTCTAAAGTTCTCTGGAAGAAACCAAACACTGACACCTAACTGGAGCTACAATAACTAAACCTAGTCAGGGCTTCACAGAGATCAAGACCCTGTCACAGATCAAGACCAAAAAAATAGGAAGAATCCCAAACAGAAGACAAAGTGTAAAGTTAAACTGTGCTTTAACACAAAAAGTGGCTCTAGGCTCTTGTAAATCAAGCTCTTCTTCCCAGCTGAGTTTGGTCATTCTTTCCATGAACATGGAGCAACTACCAGATATAAAGCAATTGAGAAGGCACTGGGTACGCAAAGTAAGCCAAGCAATTGTTACTCCTGTTTGCCTGCAAAGCACTGAACAGGTGCTTTGAATTGGGAATCATATCATGAATGACTACAGGGTCTGCACTCATGACAAATAATGACTGAGTTGCTGATATATATAAGGCATTCTTTTGAGCACATGGGATGTGTGTGGTAGCCCAGTGGATAAATTTTTGCCTCCAGCTCCCTCCCCTGGGAGCCTGTATTTTGGTAAGAGGAAGTTACATAATAAAAGCAGCATAAGATGGGCTAAGAACTATGATAAGGAGCCTATACTGGCTGACAAGTATGCCCTGAGATGGAATGTTTCTATTGACATGTAAAGAATGAGTGGGAACTGGTAAAAGGCATATGTGTGGGGAGGAGGAAACTGTTCTGTTTATAGTTACCAAACATTGTCAAGCTGCCACAATTTGCTTGTATAGTAGAATAGAGGGGCAGTTATCTTTCTCTTAAGGATGCAGAGTACAAGGGACACTCATCTACTGTTAGTGGGAATGCAATTTGGTGCAGCCTCTATGGAAAAGTATGTAGATGTCTTAAAAAAAAATAGAAACCCCATACTTCTGCTAGATATTTACACAAAGAATATGAAAATAAAAAGATGAAAAGATTTACATACTCACATGTCATTGAACCAACAAACCTAAGTGCCCAATGACAGATGACTAAATAAATATGGACAATGTACTCACTGTATTACTACTCAGCTGCTTAAAAATTTATATAGTGCCTTTTTGGGATAAAGTGGATGAACCTTGACATGATTATGCTAGGTCAGAAAGTGAAAGGCAGATACCTGTTGCTTGCATTTATTCTGTGGACTGACTATAAATAACCAAAAACATATACTGGCAAAGCACAGCAAAAACAATTCTTAGACTTTGAGAGAACTATACTGGTACCAGAAGGAATATGGAGAGGGAGAAAGGAATGGAATAGAGAATTGGCATGCAAGGTACAGGGAAGGGTAAGTTAAGCTTATGTGTATATATATGGAGGAGTAAAAATGTTACCCCAAAGTTATATAGACATGTAAATTACTATACAAATATTTGAAAATTTTTGGTTAATCATTTTATCAAAGGCATACTTTAACCTATTTTATCTCATTTTTACCTTGAGGATTTGGTATACTAATCTTTAAACTACTGTAAATAATGATGAAATTCTATATGGATCTATCATTTGGAAACAAAATTCAAAATCAAATAGGTTTATTCTAATTATGCAAGCATTCAGTCTAATTCCAAAGTGTTTCGCATAACTGTATATAAGCTAATGCATTTGACATTGTGACATGAATCTTTCCCCACCTACACTGAATGTGAATTATAGGTTGGTTCCTGCACTACAGGTAGACCTGTGGCAGCCCAGCAGTATCGCCTATGTATCAGAGGGAACAGTAACGGACGTCCATATTCCCAAAAATGGTTCCTGGATCCTGTTAGCCTTCTTACAGGAAACCAACATCCAGTACAAGTAAGCATTCTTTTTCACTTAATTCATTTATACTAAACTGAACTGAATGATAGCTCTATATCCGTTATATATTGAATGCCTTCAAAAATGTTTCAGGTACCACTTTTTGAAATGGAAAAACCAACATGAATATAAGTTATATCAGCCTTTGATAAGCTTATTAATGTAATGGAAGAGAGGAGGACAGCTACACTGACACACTGTTCCCCCATTACCACTAGGTGACCACTGTAAACATGCAATTTTTTTCTGTGTGAGGAAAGTAGAGCTGTCTAAAAATAGAAGATGAATGGAGGCAAAAAATTTCCTGCAGGAGCTGTGCAGAAAATTAGGCAAAGGATGAAACTGAAGACCTTGCAGGCAGAGGAAACAATACAAGCACAGGGAAGGAGCATTAAAACATGTGTGCAGGGACCTACAGGTAGTCTGTGTTTCGTATACAAAGTATTATCAGAGTGAAAAAATGTTCTATAGCCAAGAGGAGGCCAGGTTTTAGGAAGCCTGATGCACAGGAGCTCAGAACTTATCCAGTGGGCAGAGGTACACAAATGGAGGAAATAAGCAAGGGAATTACATGTAACCGGGATGGAATACTACAATAGTAGTTCAGATAAAAGAGAGTGAAGCCCTAAGTCAGGACCAGAGTAGTGGAATCAGAACATTTTAAAGATCAGTTCAGAAGCAAAATCACCTGGACTCAGTACTTGGTCATATGTGGGTGGAAAAGGATGACTCCAAGTCTTCTGACTAGGGTGACTGAGAGATTCCAACAGGTTTGGATACTTTTCAGAGCTGTTTTTAAAGGCATAGTGAGAGTAGTAAGACTAGAGGAAGTAGAAGATAGTCATAGAAGTCAAAGAAGAAATGTTAATAGTGCCAAGTGCTGAGGTAATACCCAGAGGGAACGCTGGCCAGTTTCTTTTGGATTTAGTAATGGAAAGTATGTTGGTAGCTCTAATACTGGGATTACATTGTTAGGAGCAGAAGACAGAGAAGTGAACAGAATGTGAGAACATGGAGGAGCAAGGCAGACTCTAGTGCCTGTAGGAGACAGAATAAGGAGAAGAAAATAATGAGCAACTACAGAGGATTAAAGCATCAATGACTGCTTAAAATTGGGGGCTTATTTCAGTAGGGGGCAATGTGGACAGGTAGGCTGAGTGTTGGGACCAGTGGGGAAGGAGATGTGGGGGGTTAGGTTTGAAGACTATCTCTTGATGTATTATAATTACAATGAGGCAAATGGCATCAAATTAAGATTGTAGAGATAAAAGCCAGCAAATTGAAAGATATACCAGCTAAATTTTCTTTATGAAGCAGCAAAATTATCTATAGAAGCAAAGAAATTCATTGAACAGCACTGCCAAGAGAAAAACTAGGGTGAGAACTAGTAAAAGGAGTTGTTGCAAAGCAGAACTGATGTAGAATTGAAGTTTTGTTGGGGAAAATGGTCATGATGCAATGAAGCTGAGATTCCCAGTGAGATACAAGCTTAAGTATTCACCCTTGGGGTCTAATCTGGACATGAAAAAGGGACACGATGGAAAAATCAAAGATACGAAGGTCTTTATAATGAAAGACGTGTGGTGTGGCTGAAGGCAACGAAAATGGAAGTTTTGACAAGATGTAGGCTGTTGTGTGTCAAGAATTCTAGGTCAAAACAATTATGATTGGTGACAGAATGTAGGGGGTGGCCTTAAGGAGTTGGCTAAAGTGGAATAGAGATCACTTAAGTAAATATGGTCAGAAATGTGTGGGCTAAAACCCTGGAGATCCATCACATCAAATGTCTTGAATCTCCATAAGAGGAGACAAGATTAAAGTTAGAGGAAAGCAACAGGAATGACATGATGCTGACGGGAAGAAGAGCTCTTCATGGAAGTTAGAAATTAAGAAGGAAGTTCTAAAAGGGCTCAGGAAGCTGCTGACCTCTTTTCTTTCCAATCCCTTGGTAGGTGAAGTGGAAGAACAGACAGAAACAAAGAATGTGTTCTTGAGAGTCCAATTTTTCTTGTGGCAAAATGAGAATTCTTTGCAAAGAAAATTCCTACATTATCTAGTCTTTTCAATGGAAGGGGGATTCCAGCAAGCATAAAGAAAAGGGAAGTGGTGGAGAGATGGAGTCAATGCAGGATTTCAGAGTGGGAAGCACAGTGTGAATATAGAGACAGGAGGGAGTGACTTACCTTCTCTTTGGAGTCCTAGAATTTTAGGACTGAGGGGAATGGCTGTAAATGATTAACCTCACCTACTCCAACATTTTAGCAAGTTCCCGTGCTGCCAGAACTGGCACAAAGATCCCTTGTGGTGTCTGGCAAGGTCTGAGGAACTGGGTCAAGTAAAGGCCCTTGTCTCTGGGCTAAGGGGTACAAAGAGGGGATGGCATGCCTCCTCTGCCCTGCCAAACTATCAGTACAGTCTTATAAATGCACGGATAAGCATTTTGGACAAAAGTGTTTTGCCTGTGCATCTAGTACAGAGACACAGCTGTGCATAAAGATATTGTTCATGCTGGACACATTTTAGTCATTACTGTAGCTTTGAAGGCATGATTTCATTCTCTGAATGCATGGCCGGAAAGAGCTTGGCAATTATATCTCTAGGCACCAAGCAATAACACACATGCTTCATTAATAATTATTCAGTAAAAAAGAATATATGTTATTTTAACAAGTCTCTTTTCTGTCAGTAAATATCAGTCATGTGAAACTGATACAGGAAAAATATCAGAGGATAGAATCTCAAAAAAATGAGTGTTTTAAATCAGTTGTCTACTCATGAGGAACAATCACTAAGTAGTATTCATTTTGTTAGTCCCAAGATAACAACATATTAGTCAATTAAATTCCATGGGTCCATAGGTAGAGATCATTTTAATTGACTTTTGTTATTAAAGCCCTGAGTATTTTCAAAAGATTATCACTTATTCTGTACATCTATAATATGTAACTATATTCATCTTCAAAGCAAAGAGATCATGACCCCATATGTATGGCTACTAGAGGTGATCAACCCCTCTCGATGACATAAAAAAAATATGGTAATATTCTGCTGAGAAAAATTCTATTGTTTTATCAATGAAATAACTGAAAAAAGAAACAGGCAAAAGAATTTCAAATTTTGAGACTCTTTTATGAGTATGTTTTCATACCAAGTGATGACACCACTTGCAAAAAAAAATTTTTAAGATTTTTTTTATGCATACGAGAGCTGGAGTGAGGGCCTGAAGTACAAGGGGTGAGAGGATTCACCAGAGACAGAGCAGGGAGAAGAACAGGAAGAGCTACTGAAATACACTGCTGCGGGAAGCAGAGGGTGAGACAGGAGAGGTCTACTGCACCATGAGGGTCACCTGCCTCGCTGGGGATTAGCTTCAGTAGTGCTACGACTTAACCCCTGTACCACCAGGGAGGCCCCACTTGCAAAAATCTTAATTCTAGTTACTGTTATGGGAGTAACAGTAAGAGTATACAATTTGGGATAAGAGTAACAATCAGCTATATGAAACTTAAGAAAATAAAATGGTAACAAAAACCATTTTTTGGATTTCACACTCCTCCCATCATCAGTCTGCTGATTTCCACTTAACTGCTTGGAAGGAAAATGGAACTAGAACTAGACCTGCCCATCACAATTATTTTGATCTGTGGGTTGTTTTGTTAGGTCTGTATTAGGTACAGTCTATTACTGATCAGCGACCCTGAATCACTTAACTAGGGCTACCAGAACAAAGGTTTTTGGTTTAAAAAACAAACATGAATCATCTCATGATTTTGGAGGCTAGAAGTCTAAAATCAAGGTGTAAGTAGTGTTGTTTCCAAGAGTTGTGAGGAAGGATTCCCTAGGCCTCTCTCCTCTCGGTTTGTACATGGCCATATTCTCACTGTTTCTTCCTATTGTTTCCCCGTATGTATATATATCTTTGTGTCTTCATCTTTCTCTTTTTTTAATTGTAACATAAATAACATAAAATTTACCATTTTAAATATAAAACATTTGTCCCTCAGTACGTTCACATTGCTGTGCAACCATGGCACCATCCATTTCATCTACCCAAACAACCAATTTGCCCTTTCTTAGTTCACAGTCATGTTGGATTAGGGCCCATCCTAGTGGCTTCTTCTTAATTACACCTAAAACAGCCCAAATAACACCAAATTCTGAGGTGCCAGAGGTTGATAACCCACATAAATTTGAAAGAGTACACAATCCAATCCATAAAATAGAAGTTTACTTCTCCTTCGTGTGACAGTCCACAGGCAGGAAGCGGTTGCTGTACTATTCCTGCTCACACTATGAAGCTGGTCACTAGAAGCTGGAACAAGTTCAGCCCACAACCCCCTCTGAACAGTCACATCTGTATTACCACAACAAGGCTACGACAGCAGCACTGAGAGAAGACTTCTGCCTAGCTCTTACGTTCTAGCTTGTCAGAGGTCACAAATTTTGCCCAGAACCCTAGCTGCAGGGAGTCTAGAGCATTTTCAGCACTACAAGTCCAAGAAGGAAGGATAATAAGTGCTACAAAGAGTTGGCCACATCCAGCACAGACACTCAAGAGGAAAAGGAAAGTAAGGACCAGTTGGGTTCTTATTATCTATTTAAAATACTTATTTAGGGGCTCCCTGGTGGC
This sequence comes from Galemys pyrenaicus, assembly GCA_019455555.1. Classification (NCBI taxonomy): domain Eukaryota; kingdom Metazoa; phylum Chordata; class Mammalia; order Eulipotyphla; family Talpidae; genus Galemys; species Galemys pyrenaicus. The sequence goes on along the minus strand of JAGFMF010011756.1, from coordinate 7,258,541 downwards.
ATAGGGATTAAAGACACAGTGCTAACAAGCTATTGCCAGCCACTACACCATGAATTCCATCCCAAGTCAGGGAGCCAAACCACATGGCACAGCAGACCTCTCCTGCCTCACCCACTGCTCCCCTCAACAGTGTGTTTCAGTCAGTCTGTCTGTTCTGCTCCCCACTCTGTCTCTGGTGAATCCTTTCACCCTCTGCACCTCTGGCCTATATCCCAGTTTTTGTGCGCATAAATAAATCTTTTAAAAAATAATATTTATTTAAAACTAGAGGACTGAGAGCAGTGAGTCTCCAGATTTAATAAGCCTAAATTACTGGTTTCTAGCCTAAGTTAATAGTTCTTAAGCCTGACAATATTTTTAAATCATCTTATGCACTTTTAAACAGATCCATATCCTATCTACATTCTATTCTAATGTAATAGGATCCAGTGTGGTTTCTGAAGCAACCCAACTCAAGAATCACTAACCTAAATGAATGGATAAAACACTAGGAATCCAAAGACTAGCTTTCTCTAGAGCACTAAGAAACTTTAAAATGAGTATATTCATCAAAGGAGTTAATAACCTACTCTGATTAGATTTAACATCAAACTGAAACTTTAATTTTTTACTTCAGTGAAAGCACTAGCAAAATTTACAAGAAAATATTAAGACAAATATTTTGTGGGAGCTATTCTCCATGAGAAAATTTAAACAATTTTCTGAGCATTTTATGTGGTAACAAGTATTTGGCAATTGACAATAAGTTATAAAAATCTAACCAACTAAGTAGTATTAATTACTTTTCATACTGAAGTTCTTGGGAAAATATTACCTTTTTAAAGAGAACAATGGTTTTTCTACCAAGAACTGGCAACCCAAGTGATGAATCAGAGAAATTGTTCTTACCTGAGTGGAAACAAGTTATCTGCACTTATTTATTTTTAGAAAGTCTGTCCACTTTACAAGTATTACCAAAAAAAACACCACCTTTGCAAACATCCTAAACTTTTTGAAACATTTTTACACGTATGAATTTCCATCTGTTTCAACTGAGATTTCAGGCATTAGCAAATCTGGTTTCTTCAGAGAAATGGAGCCAACAGAAAGAGATAGATGGTGGGGGCAGAGGGGTGGAGGCATAGCTAAAGATTGCCCACAGTAACTGGAAGGTGCAGACAGTTTAAAACCACCTCAGCCCTAACAAACTCGAAGCTTTCTTAACCATTCCATATTCTCAACACAGGAAGTTTAGACACAGACATACAGGTACATTTGGTAAGACATACACTGGCAGTATTGTAAAATCCTTTAGCTCTACTTTCACCTTCTGTAAATTCTTTTGGAAAATAAAACACGTAAGCAAAAATTTTTAGCTGTCTGCAAAGCCCAGATAAAAAATAATTTACATTGGCCCTCCCTGGTGGCGCAGTGGGTTAAGTAACGCACTAAGAAGCAAATCGCAGTCACTGCAGCACAAGTTCGATCCCTGCTGCCGGCCAGGGAGGGGACCCACATGGTGTGGCAGACCTCTCCTGCTGTGCCCGCTGCTCCCCTCAG